>JAOVYX010015515.1:0-27592 GCA_035668315.1 Drosera spatulata | reverse complement strand
AAGGGAGGAAAGGAAAGGAAAAAGGAAAGGGAGAAAGGGAAAGCGGCCGACTGAATATATGTACAGAGTTCTGCGACGGAATCCGTCGCAAAACACCTTTTAATTTAACCTAGTAATACGACGGATCCATCGCAATACAAGGTTTTAATATTTTAACAAAAGTATATATAATTTAATACTTTGCCACGGAATCCGTCGCAGATATGTAATTATTAAAATTTGTCCAAACCCCAAGCCCTAACTTTATGACCGAACTTTAAAACCTTACATTCTGTTCCAAATATCACCATTTAGAAAATAGCAAATAGTCCAAACATTAATTACGCAATCGCTTCTATGTTATATATCTTTTATACAGTTACAATTTAGGTACGATAAATTAATGAAAACTTATTACTTGATATGCACTGAAAAGAGTAAAAAAATTTTAGAATTATCATTATCTTAATTTGGGATATTGATTTCAGAAGTTAACATGTAACATGATTTCAAACATGATTGTTTTAACATTAATTGATTTTTTCATAATATATTTGCGACGGAATCCGTCGCAAATGGCATGATTATGCGACGGATTCCGTCGTAAAAGTATTTTCTAAAAATAAACCAAACCCTAAACCCTGAACATAAACCCTAACTCTTAACCTAACCGTATGTCCGAGCTTTAAAGCGTTACACTCATCATCCAAATATCAATATCGAATAAACGAGACATAAATAATCTATATCATTGTTTACAAGATAACAAATGATCGAATCATTATATGCTAGCATTGATGTCTTATACACCTTTGATACATTTACAATTTAGGTATGATAACTTAATTCATAATGTATAGCATGAAATTGTATTAATGAAATTTAAATTTTATTACACACTTCGACGTATTTTTCCCGAACAAACTTAAAGATAATAACGTATAATAAAAACTTTCTAAGTGTACAGCGACGGATCCGTCGTAGAATATTGCGTTTTTGCGACGGACCCGTCGTAGATGCGCTGTCTTCCCAACACTTAGGAAAAATTTGGGGGGAAAAGTTTGCATAAAGCTTGATTTTGCGACGGAATCCGTCGCAAAAACTTAATTCACTGTTAATATTTTTTCATAATTTTTGCCTATGCATTTTTGCGACAGAATCCGTCGTAAATTTGTTTTACTTTTACGATGGATATTGACTTTCCGTCGTAATTTTATTTCTTTTAATTTTCTTTTTTTCATATTTTTTTTTGCGACGGATCCGTCGCAGTATAGAACATTTAGCGACGGAATTGATCCGTCGCAGTTTTTTGCCGTCGTAAATGCCCCTTTTTTTGTAGTGCATTGAGTGCTGTAAAACCTTCGTTCTCAGTAACTTTGACTCTTCAGAATGTTGGTTTTCATTGCCATGTTTCATTCCATACTTTGTTTGATGCTTATGTGTGAGTAGTTCATTAATAGGGATGTGTTGATGAGTTTTGATGACCTTAGATCATGAGATGTTGAGTATATGAAAGAAACCAGAGATGTTTAATGATGAAAATGTTGCATGAAACCTGTTAGAAATACTATACAACATGTGTTTATTAGATTGATCACCTAATATATATAATTTGAAGCTATAAATCGCGCTAAGTGGTTTTAGTTAGTAGTTAATTGTCATATACAATCAATGGTTTCATATGCATGTAACATAATTAGTTTAAGCTAATTGCTATGATTGTTATGTTAGTTCCATGTTATGATTCAACTCTTTGGATTAAATCATGTGTGAGCTAATTGAAATGATTTTTAATCTATTGAGTTAGTTTAACTATACGAGCCAATTGGAAGTTAGAAGTTAAGGAACGTAGTGAGTTAAGCCAAAATTCAATACAGACATTCCATGTTAATCATTACATCTAAAATTCAGAAACATCAATGATTGATCTAAGTGATTCAAAGTGATTCAACCATCATCCCTATATTTCTCCCAATTTAAGTAAATCACTCTACATTCTAGCTCTATTTTATCTTCTTTTGATTAGTTAGTTTAGTTTTAGTTTATTCCTTTTAAACAGTTTAAACACTCCCCCCACTAGTTCTATTTTTAATCTTACCCCTTCCTTTGGATAGAAATAATTCCAAGTTGATTTTTGTTAGACATTAGCCATTCCCTGTGGGATCGACCCCTGATTCCATATCTACATTAATATTTTTAACGGGGTAAAGACAAATTTGAACGTTTTGCGACGAACGTGGGATTCATCATAATTATAACGTTGGTTGGCTTCGCATCGAAAGACGTTGACCAAACAAGCCCAAAAGGCAATCAACATCAGTCTGCAACATTATGTAAAGACAACCTCAAACTACAATCGACTGCATAACACACAGGCTATCAGATTCAGAAAGCCACAGACAAACATTCAGGTGATGCAAAGTCAGCTGCAAAACCATATCCTCAACAATGATAAGCGTCTTATCATCCTGGAGTCCAAAGTGGATGCAACCGTCAAAAGATCCATTGTTGCACAGACTAGCATGGCAAAACTGAAGGCATTAAAGGAAGCGATCAAAGACCTCACCCAAAGCTTCAATGCAAACAAAACGGGGGAGAAGTCTGAGAGGCCTGCAGCAGAGCAAATTTTTGCAGCAGAGAGGTCTACTGGTAGACCTGTAGAAGAGCCAAGGCCTCAAGGAGAGGCAGCCCTAAGGTCTGTAGCAGGAGGGTCAAGCAGCACACTAGCAAGGCAAGGGTCAAGGTCAGCAGCAAAGCAACAAAGGAAGAAGCAAAATCACAAGCGGCCTAAGGTTTTGCAGCAGAACTATCCTTCCAAGAGAAAATGGAAGGATTGATCCTTAGGATAAAATATAAGTCCTCTACTTCCTTTAAAAAATTTTCACTTAGCAATGGATGTATAAGTGTTCTTGCTGTTTTAATTTTTTAGAAGTATTGTTTGCATCAATTTAGGGGGAGATTATTAAGAATGCCCAATCTCTCCACTTGTATAGCAATTGATGAACAAAACTTAAGAAGAAATTATGTATGTATTAGATGCTTAGGATGTAATAGTTAGTTAAGTAGTTGCAGACTAGGGCCGCAGATGCAGCAGAGTGCAGCTGGGTGCAGCAGGGAACACAAGTGCAGTAGAGTGCGGACGGCCTGAGTGGTGCAGACTACTAGAGGGACTAAAATTTACATCCCAAAAATCAATCACATGCAACAACAAAAGGCCCCATTGTTCTAATGATCTAGGATCCTTTCTGTGTTCAAGGCCAGTTCTAGGAGCAAAGAGAAGTGAGTCATATTACAGTGGAAGTATACAAGCTGAATTGTAGAAGACTAAGTGCAGTACTGGGTGCAGACGAAGCTACACTAGCAGGCTGAGCAGATGAGATCTAGAAGCTGTTGAGTGGGAGCTGAGTTACAGCAGACTGGCTGCAGTACTTGGTGCAAGTAAAGTTACAGAAAGACTGGATATGAAGACTGTGCAGTAGAGCTCATGCAGCCGAGGTGCAGCAGAGGCTGTAGTAAAGATGCAGTAGAGATTGTAGCAGAGGCATGCAACAGACCTAATGCATGAGGTTGGGTGCAGTATGAGTTGTGGTGGAATGGAAACGAACAAGGAAGGGATCAAAAATGAGAAGTTGATGCAAAGGTGATGTGTATTGGATCGGAAAAGGTGAAGCCAAGTCAGTCTACTACAGTAGAGGATAAAGCTGTCACTATCAAATAGTATAGTCACGGGTTCTGCTTCCCTGAGCCTATAAAAGGGGACTCACAGTGCAGAGAATAAGGTTAACGAATCTGAGAAAATTTTGAATATCATTTGAGAGCTTTCAAAGAAAGAAAAACCTTGGAGACTCGCTCTACACGATCTGAATTGAAGATTCAAGATTTCTGAAGAACTTCACTAGCCTGCAAGTGAAGAACAGCAACTACAATAGAGCACTATAAGATCTAGGTTTTTCATCCTTTAGCAAGAAGAGTCTTGTTGTAAAGGGGTTTTCTTGTAAGCCACAAACAAGAAGATAGTGAATCTCCTCTTGGCTTGACTACACTGGTCATTGCCAAGGAAAGACTGGACTAAGCTTCTATTACTTGTTGGTAGCAGATGTCTGAACCAGTATAGAAATCCTATGTCATTTACTTTTCCACACTGATTATCATTCCTAGAATTGTTAGTAAAGAACTTTAAATCCAAAGATACAAGCTTTACAAAACTAAAGTCTCAACTACAAAACTTTCGCAATACTGCAGTAGACACAGGCAATGCAGACTAGCCCATAGCTTCACTGTACTGTCTGGAGAATTTTTGAGATAACCTATTCACCCCCTCTCTAGGTTATTTCTGGGAGTTTCATAAATATTTAAGATCACTCCCCTATGCTTCTTCAATTTCATCAGCTTGGTGGTTGGAAAATGCCATTTTGCTTCTTGAATATGTAGAGCAGTTCTCCTGCATCTGTACAAATGGTACGAAATATATGGAGAGAAGAAGTGGAAGGAAGTTGTATATACCAGATCACCACGAAACTGAAAAAATTAAAGATCCCCCTTAGAGACCTCCATAGAAAGTCTTTTTTTGGGATGTATGAGTGTGTTGAGGAAGTAGGTATGCTTGTGAATAAAGATAAAAATATTGACTGAGGAATACACAGATTAGAAGAGGGACTTGGTCAGAGAGGTTGTGTTGACATATAAAACTATGTTACAGAATGAAGAAAATTTCCTTTTGTAAATGGTTAAGGAACAATGGATTTCCTATATGGATCGAAACACTAGGTACTTCTATAGCCTTAATCAAGGGTAGAAGTAGGAAGAGCTAGATTTTTAGCATTCAGAAGGAGGATGGAAATTGGACTAGTAATGAAAAAAAATAAAAAAGATGAAGTTTTGAACTTTTACTATGGGATGCTTAGGAAGAAAATAGAAAGAGAAGTAATGCTTGACAAGAGTATCATCATGGAAGGGGCTATCCTAACTGAGCAACAAAAGCAGTTCCTTGTGTTAGACTGTCATGATGCTGATGCTAAAAAAACCTTATAGGACATAGATGATACAAAGCACTTGGTATTGATAGGTATGCAGCAGGCTTCTTCAAGAGAAGCTGGGGGACATCTTAAAGGCTGTGAAAAGTTTTTTCTGGTCTGACAAGCTGTTGATTGAGATAAGCCCCACCATGATACAATTGGTCCCTAAATGTGATAATCCATCATGCCCTACAGAATACAGACTTATATCTTGTTGCTCCACCTTGTATAAAATCATATCAAAAATGATTTGTGCAAGACTCAGCGTCACCTCGTTTCATTAATGAAGCTCAAGGAGCCTTTGTCAAAGAAAAGCTAAACAATGGTAATGTGATGCTCTGTCAAGAAATGGTGTGTGGATATGACAGAAAACAAATTCCACCAAGGTGCTTGAAGAAGCTGGACATACGTAAGGCATATGACACAGTTTGGTGGGAGTTCCTTATGAGCTGATGCATGAGCTAGGCTCCCTAGAAAAGTTCATGAAGTGGGTAAGGGTATGTACTTCGTTAGTCAGCTACTCTTTGTTTATAAATGGTGTTTTGACTGAATGTTTCCATGACAAGTATGGGCTTAAACAAGGAGATCCACTATCTTCTTATCAATTTGTTATAGTTATAAAATTCCTCACTAGAAGAATGAAGAGAATGAGCAAAAAAAGAGTGTTCAAGTTCCATCCTCGATCTAAGAAGCTTCAGCTAGTCGATATCAGTTTTGCAAATGATTTGATGATCTTTTGCAAAGCTGATATCAACTTTTTGAAATTAATCAAAGAAAAAATGTTGTACTTGGTTGCAAAAACTAGTCTAGAGGTCAACTTTATCAAAAGAAATTTGTTCATTGTTGGTGTGAATGACCAAGTGAAGAAACAGTTAGCTGAGGTTATAGGGGATCAATCTGAGTGCCCTTCCTATTACATAATATGGAGTTCATCTAGTTGCTCAAAAGCTGGGTGTGAGAGCTTATAGAGGACTTATTGATAACCTTTTCAAAGAATCACAAGCTGACAAGATAGGGCTCTGAGCTATGCAAGTAGGATTCAACTCATTCGAAATGTTTTGTATGCAATACACTCTTTTCCCTCAAGCTATCATGGAGGAGATAAAGGGAAAATATAGAGCATTCTTGTGGTTTGGATCAGCAATGAGTGTTTAGAAAGCATTAGTCTCGTGGGTCGATGTATGTAAAAGTAAGTCTTGTAGTGGCCTGAGGTAAGGAGGTTAAACAAATGGAATGTAGCTTTGTTTGTTTAAGGTAATATGGGCTATTCAATCCAAAGCTGATAGAATCTGGATAAAATGACTTAATGAATACTATGTGAGGACTGAATGTATGTGGGAGGTTCGGTAGAACTAGGGTCAAGGGTGGATCTGGGGTTCCTTGTTTAAAGTAACGGATCAAATTAAAGATGAACTAGGGAGGGAATACTAGTATGAAGCAGTGGGGGAGTATTGGATATTCCGTTGGTAAGGGATGTAAGGTGCTCATGAAAGAAGAAGAAGTAGTTGAGTAGAAGCATTTGGTTTGAAATAGCTGTATCCACCCTAGATGGTCTTTTATATTGTGGTTGATATTTAAAGGAGGTTGCGCAACAAAAAATGGTTGTGTATGAATACAAATGTATGCTATATAGCAGTGGGATTGAGGATCTGGACCATCTCTTTTTTAACTGTGTTTTTTTCTCAGCTATGGTTGATGCTGTCCTCTTGAAGATGAACATGACGATGAAGTGCTATGGTTTGGAGGAATGATAGAGATGGGTAAAGAAGATCAGCAGAGGCAAGACAGAAAATATAAAGAGAAGAAGACGACTAACTGCAGCATTTGTGTATAACATTTGAAGCTAAAGGAATTAACAAATTTCTTAATGTAAATTTTCGAATGTTAAGTTCGTTAGTGAGGCAATAGTTTAACAGTTAAGATGATGATATAGGTCATAGATAGGGAGGCAGTTTTGCAATCCTTTCATGGGATTATTATAACTCTTCTTGAATATCGTTTGTTCTTGTTGTGTGACACCATATTTGTGAATATTTATTATTTTTGTAATGAACTATTAAATCATGAAAACATTAGAGAACATTACAAAAAACCAGGCCTGCATAACATATGGGGAATTATTTTCAGATAATCCCGAATATAATTAAATATGATTTTTACTTGAAAACATGAGACCCCATGATAGTCACCTGCTATATATAGAATTAATATAATTAATTTCATGTTACATACCTAACAATTCTAAATTAAGAATGCCATGGTGACTATCTGCTATACATGAAATTTATTAATTAATTTTATGTTACATACCTGAAAACCTGAATCCTGTTTATAGAGCAATTCCTATAATTATCAATGACTAGGATTGTTACAGTTACATGACTAGTTGGGGAGGGTTTAATTAACCCTTTAACGTGCACGCAACGACATTATGAGTTGGCCGTGTTTACTTAAAATTAACCATCCTGGGTCTAGTTTAGAGACCATTAAGCTTGATTAATTATTTCTAGTACGGCCATATTAGGTAACTATAATAATTTTCTGTGGTAACTCCTCGTATGTCATCAACCCGTAAAAGACATGTGAAGTGACATGATACGACATGCATTACATGAAAAGCCTTAAAACCTTTAATAATGACTAAGGGCTTATAAAATAAGAATTAACCTGACCAATAAGAATTATATCCTGTGTATATATATATAGTATAGCACATGCTTGTTGAGTGTTGTTTGCATTGCATCCTATTTATACATGAAAAATACATGATATAATAAGCATGGCGAACCCTGGAATCGACATGTAGCTTGTGTTACTAGGCTTTCGAGCTCACGGTTACGTATTTATTTCGGATAATAAAGAGATGTGGGATGGATTCGTTTCACGAAGCAACGTCGAATAATTAGCTTAGCTTAACATTTGATTTCATTTCATGAATGGTTTGATTTTCCTGTAATAAAGGATATTGTCAGTTTGGATTATTTCATGATTAGTTTATATGTTTTGATACCTAACTCCTTGTAATCTCGTCACCTTGATTCAAGAAGTGTTCGGAGCGACGATAACGCCACGTGTCAAGCAGGTATTACAGGGATAAACTATGTGTTCCTTTGCAGGCTGGAGGTCTTGATTTTAGAAACCTTAAGTAATGGAATATTTTCATTGCTTTACTGTTTAAGCAAATATATGGGCGACGAAAAAAGCTAAAGAGAGATTCTGGGTTAAATGGATACATGCCTATTATTTGAGGGGCAAATCAATTTTTCAATATCAGGTCAAGCCCTTATGTCCTTAGGTTCTGAAATCTTTATTTTCTGCTAGGGATGTGATACTGGGCTTGGTGAGGTTCGAAGATAGCAATATCTCTTCGCCATACACGAAGGATGGGTCTTATACAGTGGAATCTAGGTATAAAGTCTTGAGCCCTCTTGGTATGAAAGGAATGTGGTGCAAGATGATTTGGAATAATGTCCTTCCTCGTCATGGTGCTAAACATATGGAGAACCTATAGGCTAATGGCCTAATAAAAGGCCCAACATCATTAAGCCAAGAGCCTATTAGGAAAGGCCAAGGCGCATCCCATGGATGGCTAAGTCTCACACCTTCTAAAATGATGACAAGTGTCCACTATACAAAGGGTGAATAGTATCCCATAAACACCCATATTTATTACCCACAAAGGTAAGTTCTCTTCGGACCCAAAACTCTGTCATTTCAGTTACTACAGCCATTTTCGAACAAGTACTGACTTAGGCATCGGAGCAAGTCCCCGAGGATATCACCTCGGGCCGACTAACCGAGCTTGTTGTTTCTAATCCGTGTAGGTTTCCGCGTCTGGACCATGCCCAAATCACCCAATCCAACAGACCCCAGCCTGGGCCCAAGGAGCTCAGGCCCGACCTCCAAACTTGGGCTCATTATTACCGACTTCGGCACAAACAGTTTGACGCCTACCATGGGACCCGGTCCAATGACGCGAAGTCGTCAAAGTACTCGAGATTAGACACAACAAGCCCGCAGCGACGACCAACAAAGGTCGTCCCTACTCCCTGCCCCTTAAATGAGCCGAGAGGATGAGGCGACGGGACCTAGAGAAAGCGCAACAGTGACCTTGAGATGTTCAACCAGCCCCGACTTCAGATGGAGGAGCACACCACGGCCATCATGAGAACGATGACCGACTTGCTAAACCAAAGGCTGCCCTAGCCTCAGGTCAGGACAGGACCTAATGTTCAGCCCGAGTTGGTCCCCCCCTCTTCGGGACCAACACAGGACGGTACCCCAAGACGACCTCAGGCATCACCTGAACAAACACAAGGCTCCGTATGAGGGACAGGGGGAATCCAAACACACTCATTCTCACTCAATCACCCCTGTGGAGGACCTAAGAAGTCTCTTGAACTCAAGGTCGGCCGAGAACCGTCCCCAAGAAGAGTTGAAAAGTGTACAGACGACTTCGAACCTCACCTTGGAGCTAAAGGAAAGGGTCGAGGAGCTCTTTAAAATAATCAAAGAGACTCCTCGAGACCCGAAGCACGAAGTCGGACTGAAGATGGAGACGCCCTCCACTCCCGAAATCAAAAGGGAGGTCCCACATGACAAGTTCAAGATACCAACGACGGAATCTTACGACAATACAGGGGACCCCTTCGATCACATCCAGACCTTCTAGACCTCTATGAGCATGTACGGGGCATCGGATGGTATCATCTGCAAGGCCTTCCCGACCTCGCTCAAGGGGCCAGCTCGGATGTGGTTCAATGGGCTCCCCTCGGGATCTATTGGATCATGAAGGCCCTGACTAAGACGTTCGCTGCCAAGTTCATCAACAGGCGAAGGATCCAGTTAACCTCTGAACACCTCTATGAGGTAAAGCAAAGACCGGGTGAAAGCCTGAGGAGCTATGTTAAGAGGTTCAACTTTGAGGTCGTACACATCGAGAAGGCGGAGGACTCCGACATCTGTCGAGCCCTGATCCGAAGACTGGAGAACTAGAACCTAGTATATAACCTAAGTCTGAAGCGCCCCAGGACGTATACCACCTTGTTGGCGAAAATCAGCCAACAAGTATCTACAAAAGCCGAAATGGCCGTCCAGAACGGCTTCAGAGGCCTGACGAAGAAAGAGTTCAGCTCGGGAGATCGGGGCTCCGTCGATTCTCGATTGGAGAAAGGATGCCCTCCTCAGGTCGGGAAGGGAAGCAGGAGAAGAAAGGGAAAAGGGGTTCCACCTATCCCTGACATACACTGCTCAATGCTCCTCGGGCAGAGGTACTCATGGTGGCTCAGGAAGAGAACCTCCTCTAGACTGACCCAAAAAAGCAACGCTCCTGAGGAGACAATCGGGACACCTCCCGCTACTGCCTATATCATAAAGATCACGGGCACGATACGGAAGAGTGTCGTCACCTCAGGAACGCTATAGAAGAGTTGATCAAGATGGGAGCCCTGAAAAGATTTATGACGGACTAGTCCCGATCTCGGGAAAGGTCGCCACAAAGACCTCGAGAAAGGACCCACTCTCCACCGCATAAGAAGGACGAACCAAAGCAAAGACCAAGGTTCAACGTCATCTTGAGAGTATTCATTCCTTCTCCGCTTGTGCACCGTCCCATCCTTCCCAAGCTCAGCATCTCTGCGGGCTCGGGACACAACAACAAAAGGCACAGGGAGGATCCCGAAGTCGGTTTCCACCAGAGGACGTGTCAGGGATCACTTTTCCTCTTGACGATGCTCTAGTCCTGACCCTCCACACCGAGGAATTTAACGTGGATTGGATATTGGTGGACAGTGGCTCCTCTACCGATGTCTTGTTCTACTCCCCGTTCAAGAAGATGGGGCTGGAGGACAAGGACCTGAAACCTTTCAAAACCCCCATGGTCGGATTCACTGGGAACTTTGTGTTTCCTAAAGGATATGTATCTCTTTCGGTAGCCCTTGGGGAGAAAGGTACCGACGGGACAGTGCAGAGTTGCTGACTTCCTGGTGGTAGACCTCCCCTCGGCATACAACGAGATAATAGGAAAACCAACTCCGGTGGACCTAAGGGTAGTCATAGCTCCATGCTACCTTAGCCTCAAGTTCCCGACCCCAAACGTGCAAGGCCAGATGAAGAGAAGCGAAAAAGAGTCCCAACGCTGCTACGACACCACGCTCAAACAAAAGGCGGATATGAGGCCGGAAACCTTCCCCCTGTACCTTGACCTTAGGGACCGAGTTGAGGGCCCAGAATCTGTAGAGGCGGTGGATGTCGTCCCCCCTGGAGGAAGGGAACATGGACTAAACTGTTCGTATTGGGGCCGAGTTGAAGGAGCCGACCCGAGGAGAGTTAATCCAATTCCTAAGGAGGAACTCGCGCGTCTTTGTCTGGGCACCCGAAGACATGCTCGGGATCGACTCAGACATCATAGTGCTTTGGCTCTCGGTCGACCCTAAGGCCCGACCTGTCAAACAAAAGAAAAGAAGCTTCGCACCCGAGAGGAATCAGGCCATTGTCGAGGAGGTGAGCAAACTCCTCGATGCCGACTTCATCAGGGAGGTCTCGTACCCCGATTGATTGGCCAATATGGTCATGGTGAAAAAGGCAAATGGGAAGTAGTGGATGTGCATCGATTTTACCGATCTCAACAAGACTTGTCCGAAAGACTGCTACCCTCTAACTCGAATTGTCCAACTAATTGATGCCATCCGAATGCGAGCTCTTGTCCTTCATGGACGTGCTCTCTGGCTACAACCAGATCCAAATGGCGCCTGGAGACAGGGTCAAGACTTCCTTTATCACTGAGGATGGGACGTACTGCTACAAGGTCATGTTGTTCGGACTCAAGAACACCGAGGCTACCTACCAAAGATTGGCAAATGAGGCCATCAAGCCGCTCCTGGGAAAGACGATGGAAGTGTATACGGACAACACGCTGGCCAAGCCCTTGAAGTTGGCAACCCACGCTGTTGACTTGGGGAAGACGTTCTAGGTCCTCAGAAACTACAACATACGCCTCAACCCAATGAAGTGCACCTTTGGAGTGAAATCGGGAAAGTTCCTAGGGTACAAGATCACAAGTCGGGGCATTGAAGCCAACCTGGCAAAGGTCTAAGCCATCCTGGACATGGAACCCCCGTGCACCAAAAAGAAAGTCCAAAAGCTAAAGGGTTGCCTAGCAGCACTCTGGAGATGAATCTCCCGAGGCTCAGAAAAGACCTTGCCCTTCTTCAATGCACTAAGAGGTGCCACCTCGGGACTGAAATTGACCCCGACTTGCCAAAAGGCCTTCGAAGAGCTCAAAAGTTACCTTGGAGAAATGCCTCTCCTATCCAAACTGAAGGTCAGGGAAGAGCTGCTGATCTACCTTGATGCCTCAGACGATGTCGTCTCGGCAGTTCTGCTCAGGGAGGAATGGGGCAAGAAAATACCAACCTACTTTGTAAGTAAAGTATTACATAATGCTGAGACTAGGTACCTCCGAGTAGAAAAACTGGCCCTGACGCTAGTGAGTGCGTTAAGGAATCTTCACCCCTACTTTCAGGCACACCCCATTATAATAGTAACTGACCAGCCTTTAAGGCAAGTCTTGTACATACCTAAACTATCGGAAAGATTAATCAAATGGTCGGTCGAGTTGAGAGAGTATGATTTGTGTTATAAGCCAAAAATCGCAATCAAGACACAAGCATTAGTCGACTTCCTAGTGGAGTGCCGATTTTCCAATGGCCCGACCTCATCAACTCGAAAAGATCGAGTTGAGGAAGGCAAGCCATGGAAGATCTACACTGATGGATCATCGAACGCAAGGGGGGGTAAGACCAGGGGTAATCCTGATCACTCCTACCAGATGGGAGTTACCTTGTGCAATCAAACTTCAGTTCACCGCCACCAACAACTCGGCCGAATACGAAGCCCTCATCTCAGGACTTCAGCTGGTCAAGCACTTGGGAGCCTTGACAGTCGAAGCTTATACCGACTCTAAGCTCTTGACCGAACAAATAAATGGCCTATGTGAAGTCGAGGAGGCCATGAAAAGATACTGGAAAGCAGCTCAAAGACTGGCTCGGGAACTTCCTACTTGGTAACAAATTCCCAGGGGGACAAATATGGTTGTCGATTGCCTCAGCCGCTATGCTCAAACAGGAGAGATGCCAAGCAAGCTCAGGTACTACATCGAGATTGTTGTTGCCCCTAGGTCAGAACCACCCCCGACGACGGAGGCGCTCCCCTTAAACATAAGCCCATCTTGGATGGACGACATCCGAGCTTACATCCTCAACGGGACCCTTCCCAAGGACCCGAAGGCTACCCTCAAAGTCAGACAAAAGGCTCCCGAGTTTGCAATGATGGGCGACGACTTATACAAGAGAGCGTAAGTGCGTGGCCATAGAAGAAGGCTTTGCCATAATGACCGAGCTACACGGAGGAGACTGTGGGAACCATCATGGAAGTCGAACCCTAGCCCACAAATGCCTAAGGCAAGGGTACTACTGACCAACCCTACGCACAAACTCTACCGAGCTTGTGAAGCACTACGACCGATGTCAACGAACCGCCGACCTCATTCAGGCCCCCGCCTCGGAGCTCACTACAATAGAAGCTCCGTGACCGTTTGAGCCGTGGGGAATCGACATCTTGAGCCCTTTCCCCCATGTGACGAAATAGAGAAAATTTGTAATAGTGACTGTGGAATTCTTCACGAAGTGGACCGAATCCGAGGCGGTGTCGAAGATAACGGACCAAGCAGCAGCAAACTTCGTTTGGAGGTTGGTGGTCTGCCGGTTCAGGGTGCCCCGAGTTCTGATCTCAGACAACGAAACCCAGTTCACAGGCAAAAGCTTCACAAAGTTCTATTTGAAGCACGGTATTGTACAGAGGTTTGCCTCGGTCAAACACCCACAATCTAACGGCCAGGTTGAGGCCATCGACAAAGAAATAAAGAAGGTTTTGACTAGAAGACTAACCGAAGTGAAAGGAAGATGGGTCGAGGAACTCCCAAGAGCCCTATGGGCATACAGAACAACCCCAAAAAGATCCACGGGAGAATCCCCATATGCCTTAGCCTTCGGGATAAAACCGGTGGTCCCGATAGAGATCTAGCATCCGAGTCCAAGAGTAATGAGTTTCCTATCTGAAAGGAACCAGCACCTAATAAGGAAAGAGCTCGACCTCAAAGGAAAGAGAAGGGAAGCCGCACTGACCAAAGCCCGAGCTTTCCAACAAAAAGTATCTTAGTGCTTCAACAAAAGAGTTAGGAAAAGGTGCCGAGTTCGAAGTTCGCCAAGTTGGAGAAAAATTCATAGACAAGTACGAAGGACCCTACCGAGTTAGCACTGTGTTAGCTCGGGGGGCATACAAGATCTTCAGACTCAATGGACACCCACTGCCGAGGACCTTCAGCGGGGACGACCTCAAATTCTACTACCCGTGATTGGCTATAAAAAGAACCCAACTCGGAAAGCCTAGAAAGCCAGGGAATTGGCTATAAAAGGAACCCAACTTGGGAAGCCGAGAAAGCCAGGGAATTGACCACAAAGGGAACCCAACTCGGGAAGCCTAGAAAATCAGCAGAATGACTAAAGAGAACCCTAGTAGGGAAACCTATAAAGTCAGGATTAGACTCTGAAGAAGTCATGTAACCCGACTTGTAACTTGTAATCTTTTTTATTCAATAACGTTAAGTCGGTACTCGGTGGTTCGTCCTAAAATACTACTTAAAGTTCAACCAAACTTGACAGCAGGAATGAAAGGCACACCAAGTCAGAAAAAAGCAAATTCATTGATTAAAAAAGTATAAAAGGGTCGGACACCGGGAACGACCCTTGAAGTCCGAGTTCCTGAATTAAAATGAGGGTGCAAAGGGTCAGACCTCGGGATAGACCCCCAGGTCCGAGTTCCCAAACTCTAAGTTACATATTAGTTCTGCTCTGACGGCCCCGAGGCGTCGACTTCATCTTCGTCCAAGGAGACTTCTGTTGTCTCTCTCTCCTTCTCGGTCGCTTCCCAGGCCTGCTCCTCCTCCTCGTTGAAGGCACGCCCCTTCTCCAACCACTTGTTTGGGCAAGAGATAAGCTCGGTGAAGGCGAGCTCGGACAAGAGCTTCTTTTCCCTCGAAGCCGTGAGGTTGGCCCCCTCGAATTTGAAAATATCCTTGAAGGCCATCTCACAGCCCAGGTTGAAGTCCTTCTCGGTACACTTGGCCTTAATCTCCTCCTTTTGAGCACGTAAGCCGACCTTGGGCGACTTCAGCATCTCATCAAGGTCATGGTAGCCCTTGTCCAGCTCTGTCATTTTTTCATCGAGCCCCTTGATCTCGTCATCCCGAGCAAATAGGGCGCTCATCAGCTCTTTGATGGTCTTTTCTTGACCGACCACCCTCAGTTGGGCAGCAGCAAGTTGGGACTCGGCCTCCTCCTTCTTCGACTTGAAGGCTCGGAGCTCGACCCTCATCTGGTTAGCCGTCTTGGCAGACGCCTTCCAGTAATGGGCCAGCTCGGTACATCAGGACACCGCCTACAGAGATCATTAAGTCTAGATCAATAATCAGAAAGTCAGGAAAATAAAAGATAGGAATAGAAACAAGGCACTTACCCGAAAAAGATCATTATACGTCTACAGGGCAAAATCCACCCGACCTTGCTTGGCATACTCCTCCCTATCCTTGGGGAGGACCATGCTGAGCATGGCCTTCTGAGCATGGAAGTCAGGAGCATAACAGGAGGTCCCCGGCACGCAGTACCAATAAGGTCGGTAGCAACGCGTAGGGGAGAAGGAAGTGATATCGATGATCCCCCGAGGGGCTCAATGGAAGCTATCTTAGCCCCCATTATCTGATAGATCTTCCCCTCAGACATGTCGCCCATCGACATTGGAGTGCCGCCAGTGGGAGGACGGGAGTTTAGTGGAGGCACCTCGAGAACCTCCTCAGACGGTTCCCGAGTTCCCTTCTGAGTAGAGGACCAAGGAGCGTCCTCCGTCGTGGACCTTTGCGTCGTTCTCTTGAAACGTTTGGCCGTTGGACCAGCGGCAGCTCCTGCAGCGAGAGCTTCACCTCTTAGCTCGACGTCAACCTCAGCTCGGGCCTCCTCAACTCGGGCCTCCGGTTCAATGGCAGAGGGGGCCTGAGGAGTCGGCTCGGGAGTTGGGCGTTTGGTCGCCCTCTTCCCCTTCAGCTCGGCAATGAAAACTATCTTCTTTGGAGTTGCAAAACAGAAAGAAAGGAGGAGGTAGGTCAGAAATTGTCCCGAGTTTAAAAAAAGAGAGAAGAAAGACAGCAAGGTTGGGACCCACCGAAGCCGTGATTCACCAGCTCCTCCTCTGTCAGAATGTCTCCACAGAGAAACATCTTCTTCCCCTTCGGGGTCTTCTTCAACTCCACCAAGAGGTTGTAAGCCTCCGTCTCAGTGTTAGTCATCTCGGGTCACTTCAAGGCCTTGATGTTCGGGTTTTCAACCCACCGATTTCGGGAGGACCAAGCAAGCTCGTCCTTGTGTTCCGCCAGGAGGAACCTGGACTGCCAACCCTTATGCTCATCGGGAATTTTCTTCACGAGCTTAAGGTAAGGGAAGAAAGCCAGACTCAACCACCCAGTCCTATTTTGACTAACATGGAAAAAATTGAAGAAGAGTCAAGGTGAAATGGCCGACTCGGCAACCCCGACCCTGAGAGCAGCAAGGTAGAATGTGGTGATCTGCCACACCACGTTGGGTGTGAACTGAAAAGGAGAGAGACCCATGAAGTGAAAGACGGACTCTATGAAGGGATGGATGGGGAATCGAAACCCCCCCCATCCAGAGTATCGGTGTAGAAAGGGAGCAACTCGGGGTCAAAAGAGGAAAGGATTTTATGTTTCTTCCGAGGGAGGTAGAATTCGAAGAGTTTCCTAACTCGGTAGGAATCTGAGAGGAGAAGGGCCGACGTGACAGTGAGGGAAGTGGCAAACTCATTGGGACGCCTAGGGTCTGCCTGACTTCGCTTGGGGGCAGGCCTTGAAGGACCAACTTCAGGAATCGGCTCGGGATCAGTCCCAGAAATCGTTGCAGTTATGGGAATAGATTCATCCTCAGAGCAAGACGACGACTCGACTTCCCAAAGTCAGGACTCCGCTCCCTCCGTATTCGAAGAAGGCAAGGATGCCCCTCTAACTAGGATGGACGGGGTTTCCAGGCTGGAATCATCCATGTCCTGGGGAACTCTCCTAAGCCTAGGTCTCCTATACAAGGGGACACGCTCCTCGGAGTTTTCATTAATGGTTCGGGAGTCCGTCATTACCTTGAAAGGAAAAGATTGGAGAAAATGAAAGAGATCCCGAGTTCATCAGAGCAGACCGAGTTCGGGAGCAAACTGAGTTTGGAAGCAAAACCAAGTTCAGGAGCAGAGAAATGAAAATGTAAATTAGAGAGGGAGGGACCATCCCCTTAAATATGGGATGGACTACCTCCCCATATGGGCTTTTGACGAAAAGGCCCAAAAGCCTAATATCTTTTGGCAGACAGCCAGGATTCCATCACCCAGGGGCTGCCACATCACCAAGGGATCCGGGGAGACACTTACATTATTGATGGGACGCTTTAGTTCCACCATTATAATGTCTCCATCAATACTGTCACTCCCAATGTGACGTTTGGAGTTCCGCCATCATTAACAACTCCATGTTCCAAGATTGGTTGGGATTCAACCTTATTAATTCCCGAATGGATAAGGCTCAACTCGATCGAACCTTCAGCCTTACCCACTCTCAAAGGAATAAGGCTCAACTCGGTCAAATCCTCGAGGAATGCCAAGTCGGTCAACCAAGCCCCTGAACTAAAGGTTGAAGGTTCAAAAGGTGAAAGGGGTCAAAGGTCTTAAGGTCGAAGTCCTGGCCTCACTGAGTTCCCAACCTGGACTCTCCAACTCGGGACCTAAGGGGCAAGTGTTCGTGGTAAACATATGGAGAACCTATGGGCTAATGGCCCAATAAACGGTCCAACATCATTAATCCAAGAGCCTATTAGGAAAGGCCAGGTGACATCACATGGATGGCTAAGTCCCACACCTTCTAAGGTGGTGACAAGTGTCCATCATACAAAGGGTGAATAGTATCCTATAAATATCCTCATTTATTATCCACAAAGATAAGTTCTCTTCGGACCCAAAACTCTGTCGTTTCAGTTACTACAGCCATTTTTGGACAAGTACTGACTTAGGCATCGGAGCCAGTCCCCGAGGATCTCACCTCAGACCCGACTAACCGAGCTTGTTGTTTCTGGCCCGTGTAGGTTTTCATGCCTGCACCAGGCCCAAATCACCCAATCCAGCAAACCCCAACCTGGGCCCAAAGAGCTCAAGCCCGACTTTTGAACTCGAGCCCATTATTCCTGACTTCGGCACAAATAGTTTTATATCATGGCTTTGCTGCTTGAATAAGCTGTGCACATCTTTATAGCTATATGAACATAATCTGAAGGGTAATGCGGATTGTGCTTTATGTGATGCTGATGTTGAATCTAGGGACCATTTGTTCTTGCTATGTTCGTACTCTCATGAAGTAGTCCAGATAGTATTGGATGCTTTGAAGCTTAAGAAAAAACCCAATGTCATGGGAGTCATGGACGGTTTGGTTGTTAAAGATGACTAAAAGGAAGTCTAAAGTTGCAATTAATTGCAAGAGCGCTGTCATTGCCATGCTCTACTACATTTGGAATGGGAGAACTTGAGGATCCATTGTCATGAATCATGACGGTCAAGCAAGTTCGCCTATTTGATCTTGAATGTTGCTTGTGTTCGTTAAATAGTAGCATTCTTTTGTAATACCCCGAAATTTTCATGATAAATCATTATCTCAGTAAATAGCAAAAACAGTAAATTACTGAACATTGTAATTTATATAATGGGGTTATAAAATTCGTTTGTCAAAATCATGACAAAAATATGGTAAGAATTCGAAAAATTCTGTAAAATTTATTTCACGATATAATAAGGAAAGAATGTAAAATATGAATGAAATACAACCCTAATACGCAAATATGAGAAAATACGGTCTCAATACGAAAATACCGTATTTATACGAAAATGACCTAAACCTAATTTTGGCACTTGTTTTTCTTTATGTCAATTTCTACTCCACCTAAATTAAATTATTTATCCATTAATTATCCACTAAATATTTACTAATTATCCACTTAAATTATTTTAAATTGATTTACTTTTCTATAAATACAAGCTCTCTTCTCCTTGAAAAACTTCTTACAAACATAAAAACACTTCTTGTCATGCAAGAGAAGAGATAAGAAAGAGAAGAGAAGAAGGAGAGTTTGAGGAGAAGAGGAGAAGTTAGGGTTATAAGGCGACGAGGATCTTTCATCATTAATAAGAGAAAATGATCATCTTGTTTAAAAATTTTGTGAAAAATCATAGACTTTGTGATAAATTTCGATTTTAATATACTTCGAATCCTTACATGTCTAGTTTTTGATAAAGTTGATAGATCATGATTTGGATTTGTGAATCTCAAGATATAAATCAAAATGTACGGATATGTTAATCTATAAAAACTAGTTATAAGGATCATTTTGTGACTTGATCTGAAATTACACAGAAAGAGTTAGAAAACGAGCCTTATATCAATGGAAAGTTCTTGAAGTTTAGTTTTCAGAACAGTTTAAAAATCTAGATTTGGAGTTGTATTTAAAGAGTTATGAGCTGATTAGTGAAGAAAAGTCAAACTGTTTGATCTAGCAGAAATTATAAAATTGAACGAATAAACTACTACTATTGATAAGGTTTCATGATAGAAAATTTAATTCAACTATTAAGATTATAAAGTCTAGTTTATGTAGAATTTTACGAAATAAGTTTTGGAACTGTATACGAGAAGTTATAGATTTAAACGCGTCGAAGGGTCGTGTTGGACAGAATCTAGGAATGAACTGTTTTCACCCCGAAACAACTCCAAATGTTCACAAACACTTCTAATGATGATAAATATATAAAATCATCATCATAGACTATAAAAATAAGCATCAAAGACTTTCTCAAAGCTTGGTACCATCACATAATATTACTATGACAGTTTTTTAAGAAACACGAACAAATATGCTTAAGTCCATAACTTGAACAATCATACACAAGGGTCTGTCTTAATACGCGTATCCTATTATATTATACGATTTGGAGACGCTGCTCATTGTCACTCAAGAACGAGGCTGAGTATGTGCATGTGAAGAACTGTGGTATAAGATAACGTTTACATTTATTGTGTGTGGTGATCCGTATTATTATACCGTGAGTATAATAATATGCATTAGAATCTATTGACGTAGTTACTAAATGTGACTGACATAAAATACTGACTGCAACTGCTGTGTGCCGTGATAAGATGATGTGTGTGTTTGTGTTATGTCTTGATTATGGTATAAAGAGAATGAGTGAGTGAAAGGAGTGTAAATCCATAATTGGTGAGATAACTCCATGGTATAAAACACAAAGAGCGTTGTATCTATCGTATGTGTTATACAGTGATTTGGTAGTGACATTCTTTCATCGACCTTGTGATATCGTTTTGATATGAGGCAAACTCACTGTAAGAGACCCTGAGCTCCGATTTGATTGATCCCTTTTCGCAGATGTCCCTTTTACTAAAGATGAATAAAGCTTGATAAGTTAAAATTGAATAAGTCTCGACAAGGGAACAATTATAACAATGAGGGTATCTATTGTCTGTCTGTACTGTGTTTTTGAGATGATAATTGTGAATGTAGAATTGGTATGATAAATTTCAGAGTGCTGGAACAAAGGACCTAAGTGGTTATTTCACTTTTCTTTTATTTCCTTCTTCTCTCGTGTAACCTCTGGTAAGGGGACTGACACGTTATTGAGCTCTTATAGCTCACGGTAACTATTTTCTGTGTCTTTTCTCTTCTCTTTGTTACATAAGCAAGACTTGGAGGGAAGTGTGATTTAAGATTTAATGCTAGATATAGCTAATGTGTGAAAGGCACTCTGATCTTAGAAAGAGATGTAAATTCTGCAGTAAATGTGATATTCTGAGTTATGATTGAATGCATCAAAAGTTTCTAAATTAATGATGTATAAGTGAATTTAGCTTAATGCTTATGACTAAGTCGAGAGTATATAATTTTTGCCTAGTTGAGGCGTTGGGTCCAACGACAGTGACGTCATCTGTATCATTGATAAGTAATAAAAAGTCGGGACGTTACAGCTTTAATTGTTTGATTGTATGTTGAGATATGTTTAGAGTTTTGAGCTTCATGAATGCACCGCAAAAAGGATGTAAAACGTTTATTTCTTTGTTATCAATAAAGTTTGTGTTTTGGAAAAATATAAAATGAAAACTATGTAAATTATCAATAGGTCTTATTATCAAGAAGTCATCCCTAACTTATTAGTTACCATTTGGTCTTATTTGGTTTGATTTTAGGAATGATTTGTTGTTCTGAACTCTTTTATTTTTGATAGAGGACCAATTAATAAATAAGATAATTGGATATGATCAATTGGTAAATATTTTAGGTTTTGATGACTAATAGATAATTCTCTCTTTTTTATTTGTTTGGAAAACACATATTGGTATAAAACTATTCTCTCCCACCTATCAACTAAACGAAAAGAAAAAAATGAGAATCGTTACCATGAGCAAACTTTAAAACCATGTTTGACGTGATTTTGCATTCTGAATTTGTTTTTTGTTTTTTTTCCGGATTCTTAGGTATGGTTTTCTCTATGGTAGGAGTATAATTTTCTGTGTTTCAAATAACAAAATTAAAATCCAGAATTTCATTTGTTGATTCATTTTTTTGTCAAACTGTTTGTGGATTTTAACTTAGAATATTTAAGACCTTTTTTTTAAATGAGAATATTTAAGATCCTTATTTTCAAATAATCCAAATATTTCATTTGATGCTGTAATTATAAATTTAGATTTTGATTTTAGATTTGATTTGATGTAGTAATATTTTGAGTTCGGATAAAACGGTTTGATGTTTTGTTAGTTCAATTTTTACAACCCAAAATTAAAATCGAACTGATTAATTAATTGATTTGAATTTTAAAACCAAAACCGTTTATTAATTAGTTTCGGTTTTTTTCGATTTTTAAACAGTGTTGTTTTTCAACTATTTTTAAATGGAGTATATCATTTATGAAATTAACTTTATAAATTTTACTGCACATATTTGTTAAAAATAAATTAGATTTATCTAGTTTAAAAAAAAAAAAGACATAAATTATATTAAAAGTATATGAAAAAATGACTTTGTTACTAACAAAATAAAAAACATTCGATCTAAATAAAGAGAAAATATGATTGAAGATGCATATTTTCATTCCTAACAAAGTGACAAAGACAATATCCACAGTTCTAAAGACATTAGTCTATTTTGGGTTTAAAATAATATAATATGTTTGATTGTTAAGCTTAATAACATTATATAAAATAATTATGATAAATAATTTTAAACAATTTGATAATCGATTTTAAACGATTCATTTAATCAATTTATTATCGATTAATCAGTTCAATTCAATTTAATTTTTATCCTATTAAATAATTAATTTTATTTTATAAATTAAAATAAAATTATTTAATAATCAATTCGAGTAATTTCAATTTATCAATTTCCATCTCCGTTTTAACCCCCTCGAGAAAATGGAGCCTAATGTTTTTCGCCCACTGTCAACTCTTTTTACCTCTCTACGTTTCCCCGCCAGTGTTACTCGTTGGTTCACCCTTTTTCTCACCAGTCTCCCTTCTCCGTCCCCTCCCCCCTCCTAGGGCTTCTCCGTCTCCAATACGCCTCCCTTCTCCCAAAACCCCCCAGTCGCCGCCCCAAATCGACGGCCGAGATCTTTCCATCTACCGCCGCTACACCACCACGATGAGTTCGAGTTCAGGCGAATGGTCCCACACCAGAGGCCTAACCCTCTCCAACACGACCCACACCGACGTCGCCCCCTTCCTCCCCCTCCCGTCTCTCCCCACCTTCTGCGGCGCCACCGATCCCGAGCTCCGCTTCTCCGAGGAGCAGTATCCCGTGATGAGGCCGCGGCTTACGAGGAGTCAGTTGGTGGATCAGGCGAGGAAGATCGCGGAGTTGTTGAGGGAGACTGATGTGTCGTACTTGTAAGGGACTTGGATTGAGTTTGTTTGAGGTTTTGGTTGATGGATTAGTTTGAACTCGACTTGAACTCAATGAAGTACATTCGAACTGGATTTGAACTCGACGAACTACATTTGAACTCCTCGATTTGAGCTCGAGTTAAGCTAGGGTGTGTTTGGTTAGGTTGAAGAGAACTGTTTTATGTGCTTACGAATTTGGAAGTATAAAAATAAGTCGTAATTGTTATTAAACTAGAATGCTTGTTACTGTTTGATCTCACTTGATCACGAGCGAAAATCGGACTATAAGCTTCTATGGATAGCTTGTTGCGGTTAGCATTTAAAGTGCTTATAAGTTGTTGATAAGTGCTTTTGAGAAATAGTTGTGCAACTGAGCTGAGAAGTGCTTATAAGTTAGTTTGATCAGCTTACAAGCTCGGAGAAACTGGCCTTGACATAGGAAGTGGATAGTTGTGTAGCTTGTCCGTTAACTGATTGGTTGCTTTAATTTTGATTGCCTTATTTTATTCTGATCGAGAACCACAAATGTTGGAAATCGTACTGTTGAGTTTTGTGATGTATGGAAAGCAGATGTGTAGTTACATGTGATTAATAGAGATATCACGTGGATGCTTAGGTTTTTCCGTTCTCTTGAATTGTGGTGGTAATAGTGTTTGCCTTGGAAATGGATGTGTGCAGGAATCTTAGAGATGATGTGAATCCTCCTCCATGTGATGGTGGCGAGCCTTTGGAGCTTTATGACGAAGTTCTTCGATGCAGTCCAGATGCCTTTGAGTGCGCTGGTCCAGGTAAAGTAAGCTGATTTATTAGGTTGATTTGTGCTCTATATCTTGCTTCAGATGTGACGAAGTAGGATGTCATACTTTTTGCTGAAAAAAACATAGCTTTATATGCATATATTATTATGTTGAAGTTGATGCTGAATGATCTGTAATATTTGTGCTGGCATAGAGCCATAGATGTGCATTGAGAATACTTCAGAGTAATTGTAAAATTCTTTGCATTTTGATGATTGGGGAATTAGGTTGAAGATTAACTTGATGGCCAGAGTAGATGTTATGTTATGATCGGCAACAGCATGAATGCATATTCCTCTTCCCTAAGTAGACATGTCTTAGGAGTTGATGAAATCTTTACATTTAGGGTCTGCCCCCTAATATAGGAGATGAAACGGATAAGAAAAAGTAGGTATATGTATATCTCCTAATATGGAAACATATCAAATATATAGAGGATATGGAAGTTCTGAAAAAATAGTTATGCATAGGATTAAACATCGTATTATGGAGCCTATGCGATTTTTTACTTGAGAACTCATGTTTTCTCTTCTTTAAGCAAAATCTAGGAACAATAGAATGTAGTGTTGAAATAACTTAATACAAAAGCAACTGAAACCATAACTTCGAACATCATGCATAATGCATATTATTAATGCGGCCGAAAGTCTTGGTTCTGTTTACTCTCTTATTTTCTCCAGTGGGTCCCTGACAAATTATTGATCAACCAATCAAGAAAGAAAATCTTAGCTTTTGATTTGCCATGTTGTAACACCCTTTGGTAAGCCACTGGTCTGCAAGAAATTGATGGCCGAATTCCAGTGTATGTTGTTTTATTGTCATGGATCTGAACGCATTACTCATATCAACTTGTCTACAATGTACTATATTTGCTGATGGCGTGGTGCAAGGTTGACATGTACTTTTCTTGGAGTATGATGCAATGCTTCAATGAATGCTGCTTGAGAAAAATTCCTTGTAAGTAGTGAGGCATTGGGGACTTTATGCTGCAAAAAAAGATTCTGTTGTAGGGACCAGGGCCTAATTGGTTTTGGTATGCTTTTGTTCACAAAACGGCCCTCTTTGCTGTTTTCAGTTTTTCTTTGCTGGCAAGTTGTTTGAGAGTTTTGAGTAAAGAGTAACCACTGGAAATGGTCTGCGCGATGGGATATTATGCCACATACTTCCGAATAGTTTGAGAATCCTTTCAAATTCTCTCTTTTCATTAATTTTCTCGAGCTGTAGTTTAGGGTTTTAGGGTTAGGGTTCAAGGTTTAGGGTTTATTTCTATAGTTTTTATTCAGCCGTTACTGTCTTCCAGTGGAACTGTGATAATATGTTTATGCAGTGTGCACAATTTTTTGATTTTGCTATCTAAGGGAAAATGCTACTGGGGAGGCTGTCAGTGTGGTATGAGTGACTCTTGGGTGGTTATTGTTGTGGGCATTGTGGCTGATTGGTTTAGCTCCGTCGGGATATAGCTGTGTGATGTGATTGGTTTAGCTCCGTCGGGATATAGCTGTGTGATGTGTCACATTCTGTTTCTCATTATATTGATGATGATTTTGTGATGCATCATCAATAGAGGCTTATTGTTTAATATTTCTTTCAAGTTCCCAGGTCTTTTCGAGGAGCAAAAATGTAGCACAGTTTCTGATGATCATGTCGTTCACAATAGTGAACAAATTTTGCCTCAAGTTCTAAGAGAAATTGGAGAAAGTCCTAGTCACTCCCGCGTTCATGTTCTTGTTGATGTAAGTAACCATTTCCTGTTGACTGAGGTTACTCAGGCCTCTTTAGCCGTCTGAAATCACGAATTGCAATGTAGGATACACCATCTAGAACACCTAAAAACAAGAGAAAGAGCGGTCGTGATATGATATCAGGTGTCTCAGAACCTTCCAAACATAAAGGTTAGTTGGTAATTTTGATATAAGCTAAAAGTAAAGTGAAAATTTATCCAACACTGCTTAGAGTCTGATTGATGATTAAATCTCCTCTGCCAGATGCTGTTCTTGAGCATTTCTCAGAAGTGTTGGAGCAGTTCTTGGATAAATCAGAAGTCTGCAATGAAGATCAGGATGATGTAGAATGGTCACCCTTAGGGATTTCTGATATTACAATGCTTATCAAGGAAATAATGTCTATCCGTGTGGAGAAAATGCTACATTTGGTTTCTGTAGATATGCTTTTAAGACTACTCAAGTTTCTTGATCGTCAGATTCATCATGCTGAAGGTTTGACTATTCATGATTCTGAACATGTAAGTGATCCCTTTTCTCTCTCCTTCTGAATCCTCTTTGAGGAAACTCTTTCTCTTTGTCAAGCTTGTATAAGCTTTTATCCGTTTAGTTATGGGGTTGGAGAGTGTGGAGAAACACTACTGGATGGTTCTATTCCAGCTTGTTCTTTGTTTCTTCGTGCTAACTTAATTTTGTCTTGTGGACCTTTTCAGTCGGATTCAAATTTTTCCTTGATTCGTGGTGCTTTAGAGTCCATTCATGCTTCTCTAGCAGTGATGGCACATAGTGGTCTGCCAAAGCATCTGTATAAAGAAGAGGTACATTTCAGTCAGATTCAAATTTTTCCTTCATTTGTGGTGCTTTAGAGTCCATTCATGCTTCTCTGGTAGTGATGACACAGAGTGGTCTGCCAAAGCATCTGTATAAAGAAGGGGTACATGATTCAGTATTATCCACCTCTGGCTGGTTTATAAAACTGTTCTATGTGGTTTCCAACACACACGATGGTCTATTCTTCTGTTGTTATGATTTTTTGAGGAGATTTGAGTGATTATTTTCTCCTCAGACAATTGAAAGAATTCTGGAGTTCACTAGGCATCAGATCAAGGATGTGATCTCAGCTAACGATTCATCAAATTGCTCTTCACATAGACCTAGCGAAAGCCGAGTAGCTGGTGGTATGTGACCTACTTGGCAGTTGATATTTCGTTTTGTACTTGGCTTTATCAATAGGTCTAAAAGGAGAATTGTTGTCTTGATATACTTCTCTATATTTCAAATATTGCTTTGTAGTTTCTAGAAGCTGGTCATTCTTGTAACAGTTGTTGTGGTCCAGGGGAAGAGGAAGATGAATATGAGCATGATTATGGTTCTACGAGCAGAAAAAGGCGCAACTTTAGAGTTAAGAAAACCACTGCTAACAGGTCTTACGGACACTACCTTTTGGTCATTTTGTGGCATTGGTTTGAAGCTTTTAGATTATTGTCCAATCTTTTTCTCAGTGATGTTATGTTCATTTAATTACAGTGCATTTCTTTACTGTATAGGTTGCCTGCTTCTGTGAATTCTGTGTTTCAGAAGCTATGCACAATCCTTGGGCTTTTGAAGGATCTGTTGCTCATAGAACGCCTACCAGATAGCTGTATTTTACAGCTGATTAAAACAAGCCTGTCGATCTTGGAGGTGGATAACATCCAGCTGTTGCAGCTTAAGGCGATTAGCTTAATTAGTGTGGTAGGTCCATTTAATCTATGCATGGGAAGTTTTATCTTCGATCTCGCAATAGATAAATTGTTGATAATTTTGTAACATGGATATTCAAACAGATTTTCTATTCATATACCGATCATCGGACTCATATAGTGGATGAAGTAGTTAGCCTTCTTTGGAAGCTTCCATGCTCGAAGCGGGCAATCAGAACTTACCATTTACCTGATGAGGAGCAGAGGCAGATTCAGATGATAACTGCTTTGTTACTTC
>JAOVYX010015514.1:0-27595 GCA_035668315.1 Drosera spatulata | reverse complement strand
TATTAAATATGAATTTTTTTAATCAATTATATCTTTTATATAATTTTACCAATCGACATATTTTTATCCTTTTTCTCTCGTGTTCTACTAACAATATTGAAAGAAAATCGAGCCAATAATAATAGAGTGTATTGTGATAATGGAGTATACGGTATAAAAAAAAGGCATATGAGTATTAATTTGGGGATAAAAAGCTAACCTTGAAACGAACGTGATTTATATTTTGAGACAGTTTGAAACTTATTGAGCCTTTTTCAACTATATGCCGAAAAAGGCATACACAGGAAGGCCTAACCAACAACATAAACGATATACACAAATGGTCCTCTTGCACTCGATGATAACGGGAGCATCAATGTCGAAACAGACACCAAAAATTGACCGTCTCAAAAAGGACTCAACTTTCTTATTCAAACCGGCCTTTTAAAAATCACTGGTCCAGGATCCGGTTCAGAACCGGGCCCGTGCACAGCATTTAACTCCCTTTTGACTTCGTTGGGCCCAATATGGAGCCCTGATTCTTAAAAGCCCAAATGTACCCACAAAAATCGTACTGAATCTGAAAACTTTAATGAGTGTAATCTATGACAATTCAAACTCACTGATCACTCATTCCCAAAAAAAAAAAAAAACAAAAACAAAAAGAACCACACTCATTGATCACGAATGCACACATTGCAATCACAGTTTAAGGTCTATTGGTTAAGATTATGTTTTCTATTTTCGTTTTGCTAGATGATAAACCGAAGCTCTCTTTTTTCTTAATAAAATTTTATTTTATAAATGGATGAAACGGAATGAGAAAAAAAAGGTTAACAGTTTCTATTTACCGATTCATCCGAATACAACATTCAAGGTTTTATTTTATAAAAAATCACTTTGTTTTGTAAAGTGTTTTCGGGTTTCGTTGTTGTTTTCTATTCGCATAATTGATTTTTAGTTTTTGTTTCTTGTTTCATCTGAATACAACATTCAAGATTCCTTTACACAAAATCATTTTATTCTGTAGAGTGATTTTAACTTTTGCTATTTTTTTTTCTATTACTAATTTTGCTTTCTTTAATTTTGAGCAGCTAATAGCTATACCAAATCACCCCTTCGATTTTCATAGTTTGGAGGAACGATACAAAATTATATCTTTTGGCATATTTAAATATAAAATTTTGTTTCTTCTATGCTTAGTATAACAATGAAACTTCTCATAACACGAACAGAGTATAAAGCTTGAAGCTCGAGGCTGAAGGTGGCAGTTAAACTTCTTCATCTTGCTGCTTTTTGAGGATGATTGGTGCATTAGAACTTGAGATGAAGCTGAAATGGCTCAATGCTGACCTAGAGGAAGCCGTGATCACGTCGATATGAAACCCGAGCAAAAGGTATGAGCCTCGCATTTGAGAATCACAGATAAGTCAAACGAATTAGAAGGCCAAGCTTCTGTAACAATATTGCCCCGATGTGAATTACCTAAATGGAGATTTCACATATAAAGTCAAATGAAGTTGCGACAAATTGAAACTTTTCGGAGTTTTTTGGACTGTGTCACTATTGCATGAGAATTACAATCAGCCGCAAGAACGACACAGAGTACATAAGTTCACAAGAACATTGAAAGGTACAAACAATGCACTGAGAGTTCGTTTATCCACCACATAAACAACAATTCAATCACGGGTAGACGGCTGATTCGCGAACCTGACAACTTCTATCTGCATCTGCTTTGATAGATGAATCCATCCACAGCCTGCAACTAACTGGGTTCAGGAGAGGCCCTTGTTCAGCTTCTTTTGAAGCACAGCATTTTTCATGAGTCGAAGTGATTCCTCCACCTCGTCCAACAGCTTGTGTCCGTCAGGAATCAGGTCTTGATTCGCGCACACGGCGACACTCATCTTGTTCATGTAACTCATGAAATGGATCACCACACCCTATCACGATTATAAATGTATTTACATGTTTACAGTTAGTCAAGGTGGCATAGACAAGCATGGAGAAGGAAATCAGATCAGCGCATGTCCAAAGAACAATCACTACTATGATCAAGAGACATCTAAGGTTCTCATGAGTTGTAGTGATTATAAATCGATAAGCGTCCAGTTTTATTCATAAGTCAGTGATCATACCATTGATGCAAGTTTCACTTTCTAAAAAATGTAGGGAATAACTGAAAGAGTTATACATACCGGCGGATGTCCACCTGCAGTGCGCGCAGCCGGAGTGATATGAGTAACTCGATGCTCACAGAAGTTTATTTCCTCCACAGGACCAGCCACAGTCGAGAACATCAACGTTAAATTGCGTGTCAATCCATACGCCAGTTTCAGAGCCCACTGCAAAACCAAACACCGCTGAAGTAAAAACCTTTTGTCTGAGAATGTGGCATGCTAATTCGGAAATAACGTTAGCCAGCTAACTAAACAGAGATAATTATATGTATTACCTTCATCCCTAATAGTTTAACTGAGGACATGACCGTATAAAATGAAAGCTTTGCTTCGAGCGATAACTTCTTTTGGTCCATAACGTGCTTCGCTCTCCGTACATACTCTAACGGGTCCTTCTCTGGGGTAACATGGATAGGGATGACAAGGCCTCCAGTAATATTACCCCAGTCACATTTTGAACCATTCTCCATCATATCTACAAGATCCTGTATAATCGAATAACATGCATAGTCATATCAAACCTGGAAAGTGCCTGCATAGGGAGTTTAGATATTTAAACGTTGCTTTATTTGGATTTATTTAGAGCTTGATTAGTTTTGGGTATTTTCGACTTTTTATGTTTTATTTCTATTTATTTAAGTTGTTGTCCTTAGATTTTCCTAGATTTTAGGGAACTTTATGTATATTCTGTTATGTTTAGGGTTTGAAGGATATACAGATTGTTTTTCCTTCGAGAGAACCAAGTTCCTTGTTTCCTTGACTTCGATCAAGGCATTTGAGATCAAAGTTGTGTACTTTGATCTTTCTATTAGTGCTTCACGCTGCGTCAGAGAATGACAAAGATATACCTTGAGCCCGACAGCTTTTCTTACATTCACGGCAACTTGTGCTCGGAGGCGGAGTTTCTTTTTATGGTGGTCTCTTTTGGTACTGAGAGAACCTTCTGCTATTTTAGCATTAACACAAAAGGATATCAGTGCTTGATGTACAGATTTGTTAAATATAAGCCTTTTTACAGGAAAAGAAAGAAAAGCAAGCCAGTTATACTCCAAGATCTCACCATTAGACGGCGTATGGAGGTAACGAGACAGAGCAGCAGCTGTTACTCCCAGAACGACATCGTTAACGGTCTACAAAAATCCATTTGTATCACTGACAGTAATGAGATCCAACTGTTACGTTAAGAATGTAAAACGCAGCAAAGTAGAGAAGATCATACCACATTTGTTTCATTCTTCACTAACTTTAAATCGTCGAGGCTAATCAATCTATAGACAATCTTCTTGCGCGAACATTCATCAACTCCACTGTTATAGAGATCATTTGTATCTTTCAGGAAATGAGTGCTCGCCAGAAGACTTATGTAACCAATTAGGGTATTCCACATCAACTTGAGCATCAACCATATAGCAATGAAAAATCCGTAAAATGCTGCATCCGAACTTTTTGAAGCCTTCCTCGTTGATAAAGGGAAAGAAGGCAATTCTTCCGGGTTTGAGGTTTTCCGAGAACAGGAAAGAACAAGTGAGATCAGAGACATTCCATCTCCAATGGAATGATGGATTTTAAAGACACCAACAGATTCAGCATAAGTGGTTTTGATGTTGAGGGCATGGAATTCCCACAATGGCTTCGATAGATCAAATTGCGTACTTGACAAATCTGACACATAGTCTTCGAGAAATCGATCTGTGTTCTCTATGCTTGGATCCAAATCCGGCACAACAAAGTGATCTTGATAATTATACTTGGTACGAACCCATCTCTCTTTCACCTTTATTTCATTTACAAGAAAGATAACAACCAAGTCAATGCACCATACACATGGTTAATGTATATGCAGATCATGTAACAAGAAGGGAGCAAAAAAAAATTCTGATTTAACGAATTTGGAGAGCCAGAACACAAAAACTAGCTTATACAGTGATGATTCCAAAGTCGGCAACTTGTTTATGAGTTTTATCAAGATAGAAAGGAAAGGAAGGGAAGGCGAGGGAAAAAGGGGGGCGAGGGGATGTGAGGGGAGGGAAGGGATAGAACATCAACACAGACATTGTTTGTGAGTGGAGAAGAAGAGAAAATAAATCATTTGATTTTATTGTATTTATAAAAATTATAAATAATAAATATTATATCTTTTTTTATTTTGATAATTATATTATTTTCAATCGACAATCCCTCCGAATCCGTCCACTTTTAAGAAAATTGTTTTTTTTAAATCAATCTAATTATCCTTTCTAATCCCTTCCAATCCCTAAATTAAAAACTTACAAACATCATATTTATAGGAGATATATTATGACATCTTTCCTAATCCCTTCCTTCCGCTCTCATTAAGATCTCACAAGCAGGCCCTTAATCTCGAACTTCCTGTGTGGTAATCAGGTCCCATACCTTGCACGAGGATTTTTAACAATAGGAAGTTATGCGAGGTTACTTATGATGGACAACTCTTCTTATCGTTGAACTAAGTAGCGATATATGGGATATCGAGATTGAAACTAGTGGACAATTGCTAATAAAAAGTTATATGGTAGAAGAAAATGCTCAACTAAGGTTGATGCCTCAACTGCATGTTGATTGGGGATTTACTCTGTTGTACTTATTTTTTATTTATGAGGAGAAGCGTTAAAAGCAGCTGCGAATCTACTTTGAAGAAGCAACTAAACTTGCTCTCAGCAGGCTGGCGTAGCCACATCATATGATCCTACCAATTGCTTTTCATGCATTTTAGAAAGGAAAGATTCCTCAGATTAAGAGGTTAAAAAAATTTGATACAACTACATAGCTACATTAAACGTATATATTTTTGGGAAATAAGGGGCAGATTTTGCTACAGCAAACGATATTTTGTTCTATGTGTAGAATAATTTGCTCTTGAAGTACTGCAGTTTGATATTTATGTACTGTAATTTCCTAAGACTTTCATTATCAAACTACAGTACAAAAAAATCAAACAGCAGTACACCAACAGCAAAGTACCATATGTTGTAGCCTGCTGGCTGCATTAAAATCGGCCCCAACACATCCTATATTTTTTCCAGTAATCTGTCATCATCATCATCATACTTTTGCTTACAAGTTGTTTTTTTGTTTTTTTTTTTTTTTAAAGACAGAATAAGATAAAAAATGAGACGTGCAAGGTTGGAAGACAACTAACCAGCTTACTCGAGAAACGAGGATGTAGACTAGCGATCTTCTCTAGGGATTCCTTAATGGCATCAACATCGAGTGTCTTGTCCGCAAACCCAACTATGAACATGATGCATGTATTCAACAACTTCGTATGATACAAATGTCCGTACGGGCTCAGTGGCTCCTCCTGTTCTTCAGCATCATCGTAAACATCACCTCCTTCACTACCAGGATGCTCAACCGTTTTCAGGGGTGTAGCAGCTTTGGTTCTGATCTTGAGTCCATTCTCCATGGCCACGGATACCGAGCTTCTTCAGTTCCTTATTTTTTTATTTTGGGCAAAAAGATGGTGATGCATACCTATATGGAATCAGCATTAGCACGAATACAGTTAATCATGCCATCAACCTTAATTAATCAAGTCTTATAGAAGGCAATTCAACGATCAACTAAGACACCACTAAGAAAGATACGACGATATTCTTACAGTAGCATAACCAATACATAAAAAAACGATCGATTTGAGAAGAGAAATCCACAACTTTCGAACAAAACGAATTAAACATTCCATAGATTGACGGAGGGAGATGAACTGACACAGCACATTCACAGCAAAATCTCCACCAAACTTCTCACAGACCCATTACTCGATTCTTCTCCATCATTTACATCAAAATAAGAGCTCGGAACAAGATCAGCAGAAGATATATAAAGGGAATAAACTATAGATATAAGCAATATGGCCTATGCTTTCTGGTTCTCATTAGGAAATAAATATGGTTGTTCTTCAAGCTACTGCCTAGGGCTTTCTAAGTGGGGCAACCAAGGATCCCCTATGGTTGAAGTTTAAACTTGAAATCTTCTGTTTATTGGTGATAGAAGCTATATATTATTTAATCAGACATACTATGATATGAGTAGGAAGGTCGCTAGACTGTAAATTTAAAAACATTGACTATCATCAAGTTACAAGGTTAGTTGATAGCAACATAAGGTATTCCTTTGCTTGTGCTGAGCAAGGACTCAACCGCCCGAGAGAGATATCAGGGTGGTGACCAAAGAGCGAAACATGCAATCAGCCTGAGACAATGCTAAAAAGGCACCAGATCCTATGGACTCTGATCCTCATCTAAAGTCAAAATATATATAAATGGTGTAATCCAACTACCTTGATTCCTTATTTAGGAGTTAGGACCGAAAGGAAACAAGTAGTAATCAGTATGTAAGTACACCCCACCTCCCCAAGAAAGCCAGACGGCAACCATGAATCTGATGGCAAGCAAAGGGAATGCACTATGCCATCAATGAGGAAACCAGAGGCCACTGTGATACCAAGTGTAGCCCACCCCATTAGGCCGCAAACATTTTATAGATAGTACAAGCAGTTAACTGATCAACGAGAAAATATTTAGGATAGCCTTGATGTCTGGTCCATTTTTAAGGATAGCAAATCAAGTGGTACATACATGGACCAACAGTATCAATCTTATATAGTGCCATTGTTTTCATTGCCAAAGATCTTATTCAGAATTGTGCCAACTTAAGATCGAAACCGGGAAAACCACCATGGTCACCTTTCTATAGTGAAGTATCCTAGTCTAGCTAGGCTCTCGAAAAACAGCTCAGACACAGCCAGGACAAATAAAATTCAACACAAAATATGCCAATAAAGCTAGAGCAAAACAATATAACCCTTGATCAATAAAAGTTGGACTAATCATCATTCATTTAGGCTCCATTATAATTCACTGTGTATGAAGCTTCTGAACTGTGCCAACCCTTAGGCACTAGTCAGAACTCAGAACCAGCACGATAAAAAATATGGATAACATAAGGTCGAGGGCCTCGAGGCGGCTTATCAAGTCATGGAAGACAGTGTCCCTAGCATCCCCCATTATGAATAAACACGAAGGACCATGCAAAGGAGCACCACGCGGGAGCATTAAACACAAACGCGTTCCATCCTCAATTTGAGACACCATTCAACACCAACCGAAAGGACGACATACTCGACACAACATAAATAAACAGTAACATAAAGGCGAGCCGTGAGGTGAATAAGAGGACACAGACAATCCTATAGGAAATAATGTATCTACAATATGATCCAGAATTTTTACACTCGATTTCGTTTGAAGATCAAGGTTCCCATTGAGCTTTCCAGAAATCATGTAACTCATTGAGCTTTCCTTTGAAGAACGGCATTTTTCACAAGTTCAACTGATTCAACAAAGTAATCACATAGCTCGTGTGGATCAGGCATCACGTCTTCGCATGCACCGACAACAATGCTCATCTTATTCATGTAGCTCATGAAATGGATCACCATGCTCTACACAGATTACAAACAGAACTGAATGCAGTTCGAGCTAAGGTCAAAATAGAGCGATAATGAGAACTTTTTGTTCAGGATGCAGTTGGTACATACTAGTGGAAGCCCCCAACCCGTGGGGGCAATAAAAGCGAGTCGCTGCCCACAGAAGGTTATTTCCTCTGCAGGACCAAGCACATTTGATACCATCAAAGTCGAATTGAACAGAACTTTGTGAGTCAATGCCGCAGCAGCCTGCAAAAACCAAACACCGACGCAAAGTATATAAACATCTCTCACCAGATCGCCCCGATATTACACAGATATCAGCCAGCTAAGTATCTCAAGTCCGACAAATTACCTTAATCCCAAGAACTTAAGAGTGAACCAAGTCACATAATATGAGAGTGCAGCTTCGAGTAACAGCTTTTTCTGGTTGAGATTAGCGTTCGCTATCCGTACATATTCCAGAGGATCCTCTTCCAAGCTAACATGGAAAGGGACGAGAAAGACGCCAACCTCATTCCCCCACCGGCATTTTGAACCTTTTTCCAACATGTCTGCAAGATCCTGTACATTTGAAACATCTCACAGCCATTCACAGAGGGAAATAGTGTACTTGGTAGCATGAGAGGCGTACCTGTAGCCCAGCAGTTTGTCTTACATTAGCAATGACACTTGCTCGTAAGCGGACATTCTTCTGAAGCTGGCCTCCTGCAATCATATAAAATTGCTAGTCGACCAATAATACCAAGAAAGTTGCAGGTTCAGGACTCACCACATTTTCTATGAAGGTAACGGGATAAAGCAGCATCAGTTATTCCCACTATGACATCGTTGACGGTCTGATGAAAATATCCGTTCACAACAAAATAATATTCACAGATGAGTGCTGGTCGTATAAAACAATCCCTTGTATGTGTACAAAAGCATAGTTTTTGAAAGCAATGGAAAATCGTGTACCGTATTAGTTCCATTCTTGATCAACTTTATATCATTGAGGCTAATCAATCTATGGACGAAACTTTTAGGGAAATGTCCAACTCCTTCTCTGCCTTTGATTGGAGTATCTGTATCTTTGGAACACAAAGAAAGGGCAAAATTAAATACAAGATATTCAAGAGCAACTTGAGTATCAACCATACGGCAACCAGGTATCTAAAAGGTCCATCCGCAAATGGCGATTCCTTCTTCGTGGATGTAGGGATCGAAGGCCACTCTTCAGGGTGGGAGCTTTTCCGAGACATAGAAAGAACAAGTGATACCAAAGACATGCCATCCCCGACAGAATGGTGGATTTTAAAGATACCAACAGCATCAGCATTGGAGATTTTGATGTTTAGGATGTGGAATTCCCATAAAGGTTTGGACAAATCCATTGGCACCTTTGACAGGTCCAACGCATAGTCTTCAACAAATCTGTCGGGCTTATCCATATTCGGATCCAAATCCGGGATGATAAAGTGGTCTTCAAAATTAATCTTGGTTCAAACCCATCGTGGATTCTTTTCCCTCTCGCCATCAAATACCTTAGTTCCATTAACAAGGATGAGAATAGTAATTAGGCAACGGCACCAGACATATGTAAGCATTATACTGGAAATAAAATGATGGTAACAAAGTACTGCAAACTATTACTCCTATAAGATGCTGTAACTCATGTTTCATTCAGCTAACAGCAATGCTCCCAAAACTAGCTATTATTGAGTTTGGGCATATATGTGCAAATGCAATGATCTGTGATCATATGCCTAGTATGTACAAGTCCCTTCGTGAGGATAAAGCTCGCTTATAAATCAGACATTTATCACATTTCTGTCAAGCAGTTTAGCCATAGATTCAAGCGTCGATAAATACAGACTCGCATCTTCCTCTCCCAAACAATGCTCTAAATGAGAATCTTTGACACAGAATAAGTTACGTACTTATAGTTTCAAAGCATGCTTTGATATTAAAAAAAAAAAAAGGGTTTTGATGCATGCTTGACACTAATCCGAGCCTAACAGGCACGATACTACTTACAACAGATCTCACATCAACTTGTCAAGAATGGAAAGGGGTGGGTTAAAGAATCGAATAACCAAGTAGTTGACAATGGAATCAAACAAAGAAGATGCGAGTTCAACAGTTTTTTTCCAAGATTTACTTCTCATATCCGAAGTTTGATCACAGGCAATAAATTCATAAGCTTCACTGCGTAAAATATCGAAAGAACCCTATAAATTATTTGAGTCGGTTTGATCACATTATACATGACCCCTAGTTATGAAGAAGATTGTTTCAATCATAGATCCGGCACGACGTAAAATTCTCCGCATAGAGTGAGGCAAGTGGAGGGAAGCTAACTTCTACCTATTCACTTACTATATGCGTTACGTGCAGCAGAGGACCACTGTTACCTCAGGATGACAGCATAACAGAAATTATGTGCTTAAACAAAAATCAAATATGATGAAGACTTGCTGTATTAACTAAAATTAGGGTGTGGGAAGGGTTAGTAATCCCTGCCACATGAGTTTCAAGATTTGAGTGCACGATCTTACCATTGGTGAATTCGGTGGAGAGTCCACGAAATAATTACTTTGTGTGAATTTACTGAAATAGATATAGCGGTAAATCTATTACCATATGTGCTGTCAAATCAGACGGTATAAGAGATCGAGAAATGAGCAATGACGGACTCATATCAAAGGGCCGAAATGAATCTATTACTAGTCACAATTATGCTAATTAGCTATTAGTACCCAGATTGAACTATGGAGGTTGTACGATCAAGGCAATCAAAACCCCAAAAGAAATCAAAAGCACAAAGTTGGGAGGAAGATAAGTGCACTAACCAGATGAGCGCGGTCTCCTTCAAGCATCCCGTTAGCACATCAATGTCCAAACTTGTAGAGAACCCAAACATGATAATAAGGCATGTATCCAACAACGGCGTACTAAATATCCTAGAATAAGGGCTCAATGGCTCCTCCGGCTCCATTAAATCCAACTCCACCTCGTGTCCACCATGAGCGTCGTTCCCACCACCAACATGCTCGCTACTGCTCAGAGGCCTTGCAGCCTTGGTCCTCACCCTGAGGCCCTGCTCCATAACCAAAGTATCTGAGCTTGGCATAAAGATTCGACCTGCAAGAAGATGGTGATATACTGAACAAATTACTGTATCTTTGAAGCAAGGTTAAATAGATGAAGCAGGGGAGTCAAGTGTTGTAGGTTAGACACTTAATGGATCATTACAGTGTCGGTCGCTATCAATGAGGATAGGAGAGGCGGCCGTGATACTAAGCGTTGCATGCAGCACCAGGCAACAAACATAGATGAAACTTTAAATCAGTAGAAGTAGTCAAATGATCAATGAGAAAATACTTAGTGGCTGGTGGCTCCTCGACTGGTTCTACAGCCTTCCTGGCCTCCTTGTTTAATCCACCATCATCAACACCACTTCTTCCACCAGCATGACTTATTTTCATTGGTGTAAGAGCCTTGATTCTCATACTGAAATCCTGCTCCATAGCTGAGGAAACTGAGATTGGCACAATTCGAAATTCTGGCGACATCCCTACATATGTTCCCAAGTAACTAAATAGTCAAAATGCTGGAGACGAGTTTAAGTAGGCATGTGTTAATCGATGATCAACCGAAACAAAAGCACGGATAAAGTGGCTGCAAATAGAAAACAATGGCATCACTTAATCACTTCCTACTCTCTTCCTCTTGTATACAATAATACGAACATGAACATTTTTCATCCCTCTGAGTATAAGGTACCTCAGATTACGATCAAAAACTTAAAATATCAAGGGCACGGAAAGTTTCTGTTTGCTTTTCAAATTTTAACTTACGGTCACATGAAAGAAATACAGCATCAAGTATAAAGGATCTTAATCTGCAAGTCTAAAGTTAATTGTTCTCCACGTTTCCACTTTCTGATTTACAAGATGAAGAATTCAAGACCACAAACTTACACTAAATCTCAAAGCACCGAACATCACATACGATTAGGTAATATATACTCCTATTAAATAGTGAAACAAGCACAAAAGGAGCAACCCTTACAACCACAAAAGGAGCAACCCTTCATTGATTCATTCCACCAAGAAGGCAAGAAACCACACACTGAAGTAGAATAAGCAATAAATGTTCCCTCAACCCAATGAAAAATCAATGGATAACATGGAGTATAAGTTTCCAAGGGACTGCACAGAAGACACTCACTGCAGCATTTCCCATCATATCAAATGCCCATTTCAACCTAAGCCACAAACAGTCCACGACTGTTTGGTATCATCAACCAATAAAACGAAAACATGAAATAAAAATGATACCAAACAAACCCTCAGTTTCCCCACTAATCACAGTCTAAAACAGCCACCATGATCAAAATTGGAAAGGAAAAAAAAGAAGAAAAAAAGAAGGAATGCACCGTTGATGAAATGGGTCTGCGATTGAGGCATTGTTGCCCTTGAATCTGCTGCATCTGATCATTGACAAAATTCTCCGTGCAATGAATCAATCTGCTTTCCATTTTCTCTCGGCAAAATTGGTTCCCCTTTTCTTCCTTTTGATCACAACAATGTTATTCTTGCAGTTAATCCAGATTTGAGAGGTAACCTTTCGTCTTATGACAAAGAGTCCCCGTTTGAGCGCGCTTTAAAACAAATGACTATTAGTATTAGATGTCTAAAAGTATATACATAACGTTACATTATTTGATTAAAGAATAAAATATGCCAATTAAAAGCGCATAACAAGAACAAGGACATGAAGCAAGCAACAAATACAAACTCATTTTCAAAAATAAATTGCCAAATATGGTATTGATTCTAACTTGACAAGTTCCAACTAGAAGGACGACATAGTCGGCACAACAATAGATAACCAGAAGATAAAGCCGAGTCTAGAAGTGGATAGAAAGATACAGACAATGTTATGCGAAAAAAAAAGAAACCTGCTTCATAGATCTTGGCGAAACCTAACGGCTTTAACTTGCATTAGATTTAGAAGAGGTTTGAAAAACAGCGTTTTTCATGAGTTTAACTGATTCCACCATGTCATCACATAGCTCGTGTGGATCAGGTATCGCCTCTTCACATGCGCCGACAACAATGCTCATCTTGTTCATGTAGCTCATGAAATGGATCACCATGCTCTACAATGATTATAAACAATTGCATTTTACCGACCTTCGATCATACCAGAGCAAGTAATCATCATACTAAGAAATAGAGTGATGATGGGAGATTATCTTCAGGATGCGATTAGATACATACTGCTGGAAGCCCCCAACCAGAGGGAGCAATATAAGCGAGTCGCTGCCCGCAGCAGGTTATTTCCTCTGCAGGACCAGGCACATTTGATACCATCAACGTCGAATTGAACAGAAGTCTGTGAGTCAATGCAGCAACAACCTGCAAAACCCAACACAAACGCAAACTACATAAGCTTCTTTCACTAGATTGCCTCGATATTCTACAGGAATCTATCTAAGGAGAGAAGAATTACCTTAATCCCAAAAACCTTGAGCAAGAGCCAAGTTGCATAATATGATAGTGTCGCTTCGAGTAACAGCTTTTTCTGATTGAGGTTAGCATTCACTCTCCGTACATACTCCAGAGGATCCTCTTCCAAGCTAATATGGAAAGGGACGAGAAAGACACCAACCTTATTCCCCCACCGGCATTTTGAACCTTTTTCCATCATTTCTGCAAGTTCCTGTATATTCCAAGAATCTCACAGCCATTAACTAAAGGGAAACAATGCACTTGGTAATGTACGCAGACCTTATCCCTATTTTTAGGATGCACTTGATAGCACGAGAAATATACCTGTAGTCCGGCGGTTTGTCTTACATTAGCAATGACACTTGCTCGGAGTCGAATATTCTTCTGAAGCCTGCCACCTGCAACCATGAAACACCCCTGCTTCAGCATTGCCATGATATTGTAACAAATCGCTGGTATGCATGTCGAGTAATTACACAAGAGTAAGGAAATCACAGGTTCAGGACTCACCGCACTTTCTATTGAGGTAACGGGACAAAGCAGCATCAGTTATCCCCACAATGACATCGTTAACAGTCTGATGAAAATCCATTTGCATCAAAACAATATTCATAGAATAGTGTCAGCCATAATAACCAATACCATTTAAGGGTACAAGAAACATAATTTTTGGAAGTAATGGAAAATCATGTACCGTATTAGTTCCATTCTTGATCAACTTTATATCATCAAGGCTAATCAGTCTATGGACAATCCTTTTGGGTAAGTGTTCTACTCCTTTTCCGCCTTTAATGGGTGTATCTGTATCTTTGACGAACAAAGCAAGGACAGCCTGATATGAGATATTCAAGAATAACTTAAATATCAACCATATGGCAATCAGGTATCTAAATGGTCCATCCACAAACTTTGATTTCTTCTTCGTCGATGTAGGAATCGAAGGCAACTCCTCCAGGTTGGAGCTTTTCCGAGACATAGAAAGAACAAGTGATACCAAAGACATGCCGTCCCCGACCGAGTGGTGGACTTTAAAGACACCAACGGCATCAGCATTGGAGATTTTGATGTTGAGAATGTGGAATTCCCATAATGGCTTGGACACATCTATTGGTGTTTTGGATAGATTTGAGGCATAGTCTTCAACAAATCTGTCTGGTTTATCCATATTAGGATCCAAATCCGGGACAATAAGATGCTCTTCCAAATTAACCTTAGTTCGAACCCATCGTGGATTCTTTTCCCTATCCCCGTCAAATACCTTAGTTTCATCGATCACAAGGATGAGGATAAAGTTAGGCAAATGCATCAAACATACAAAAGCATTACACAGTAATAAAATGATGGTTAATAAATACTGTAAAACTGTCCTAAGAGACTGTAACTAATTTACAGATATGCTTATTCACCTTTTATTCCCCTTCTCTGTTTTTTAGTCCGATCCCAGTTACAGTCATTTCTTTGAGACAGCTAAGTTCTGTGTTTCATTCCCCTCTATGAACTCTCACCCAAACTTGCAAACAATGCGTTTGGGCGTATATGTGAGAAGACAGTGATTCTATACCTAATATACACATGAATTCAGGAGGATGAAAGACAGCTTAGTAACACAAAATTTAGTCATAGGTTCAAATAACCATGTAGAGGCATATTACAAAGACCCGAAAAATTTGAGATAATTTATTTTTTCAAATAATAATAAAAATAGTACATTACTGAATATAGTAATTTATACAATGGGGTTATAAAATTCGTTTGTAAAAAATAATGATAAAAATATGATAAGGATCTGAAAAATTTCGTAAAATTTAGTTTCATAATAATTAACGTGAATAATAAATAATCGTACGTTATAATTTATTTTACGGGGTTAAAAAGCTTGTTTGATGATATAATAAGAAAATAATACAAAATATGAATGAAATGCAACACTAATACCCAAATATGAGGAAATACGGTCTCAACACAAAAATATTTTATTTATACGAAAATGATCTAAACCTAATTTGACACTTATTTTCTTTTATATAAATTTTTACTCCACCTAAATTAAATTATTTACCCACTAAATATCCACTAATTATCCACTAAATACTCACTAATTATCCATTAAAATTATTTTAATTGATTTACTTTTCTATAAATACAATCTCTCTTCTTCTTGAAAAACTTCTTACAAACATAAAAACACTCCTTATCCTGCCAGAAAAGAGATAACCAAGAGAAGAAAAGAACGAGAGTTTAAGGAGAAGAGGAGAAATTAGGGTTACAAAGCGACGATGGTCCTTTATCATTAATAAGAGAAGGTGATCATCTTGTTCAGAAATTTTATGAAAAATCATAGACAAAAAAACAACAACAAATCAGACCTTTATCCCATCAAGTGGGGTCAACTACATGAATACGACGACGTCATTCCAATCTGTCATGTACATCATCTTCTGTAAGATTATGATATGTCATATCATACTTCAAGGTTTCTCTCATAGTCTTTTTAGGTCTCCCTCGTCCTCTCTTGACATGTGAAAAATCATAGACTCTGTAATAAATTTCGATTTTAATATATATTGAATCCTCACATGTCTATTTTCTGATAAAGTTGATAGGTCATGATTTGAAGTAGTGAATCTCAAAATATAAATCAAAAGATACGAATATGTTAATCTGTAAAAATTGATTACAGGGATCACTTTATGACTTGATCTGGAATTACACATAAAAGAGTTAGAAAACGAGCCTTATATCAATGGAAAGCCCTTGAAGTCTAGTTTTCAGAATAGTTTAAACATATAAATTTGGAGTTGTATGCAAGGATTTATGAACTGATTAATGAAGTAAGGTCAAACTGTTTGATGTAGCAACAAATAAACTGCTATTATTGATAAGGTTTCGTAATGAAAACTCTGATTCAATGAAAATATTATAAATTTTAGTTTATGTAAAATTTTACAAAAAAATTTTCTAAGCTGTATACGAGAACTTATAGATTTAAACGTATCAAAGGATCATGTTGGACAGAATTCGAAAATGAACCATTTTGCCCTCGAAATAACTCCAAATGTTCACAAACACTTCTAATGATGATAAATATATAAAATCATTATCATGAACTATCAAAATGAGTACTAACTTTTCTCAAAGGTTGGCACCACCACATAATATTACTATGACGGTTTTTCAGAAAATACGAACAAATATGCTTAACTCCATAAGATGAACAATCATTCACAAGGATGTGTCTTAATACGCGTATCCTATTATATTATAGGATTTGGAGATGCTACTCGTTGTCACTCAAGGACGAGACTGAGCATGTGCATGTGAAGAACTGTGATAAAAGGTAACGTTTAGACGTATTATTATATCCTGAGTATAATAATATGCATTGAAATCTTTGGACGTAGTTATTACATGTGGCTGACGTAAAATATTGTCTGCAACTGCTGTGTTTCGTGATAAGATGATGTGTGTGTTTGTGTTATGTCTTGATTACTAGTATAAAGAGAATGAGTGAGTAAAAGAAATGTAAATCCATAATTGATGAGATAACTCCGTGATATAAAACACAAAAAACGTTGTGTTTGTCGTATGTGTTATACAATGATTTGGTGGTGACATTCTTTCATCGACTTTGTGAGGTCATTTTGGTATGAGGATATCTCACTACAGGAGACCATGGGTTCCGGTTTGGCTGATCCCCTTTCGCGGATGTCCTTTTTGCTAAAGTTGGAAAGTTGAAGAGAGTTTACTTATGAAATCGAACAAGGCTCATCAAGGACACAATTATAACATCGAAGGTATCTATTGTCTGTCGTCTTTATGTGATTGATATAATGATAAGTATAACAAAATATTGAGTAAATTGTTGATTGCAGCAGTGCATGAAACTTGGACTGAGGATCTGTAGTGTCGCAGTGTCATTATCTCAGTTTGTTTGAGATGAAGGTCTTGACTGTCATATCGTAAAGAAAATAACGGTAGTAAATGACTTTGATCATGTCTGGAGTGTCGATGGACGCATAGTTTCGAACGTTGTTACGTGATGTTAAGTGTGCTTATGTGACTAGGGTGAATCACTGGTATGCTTGTAACGATAATTGTGAATGTCAGATTGACATGATAATTCCAGAGTGCTGGAATAAAGGATTCAAGCGATCATTACCCTTTCTCTTTTCTTACCTTCTTCTTTCGTGTAACCCCTGATAAGGGGACCGACACGTTATTGAGCTCTTATAGCTCACGGTTACTATTTTTCTGTGTCTTTTCTCTTCTCTTTGTTACAGGAGCAAGACTTGAATGAGAAATGTGACCTAAGATTTGATGCTAAATATAACTTATGTGTAAAAGGTATTCTGATCTTAGAAAGAGATGTAAATTTCGCTGCAAAGGTGATATTCTGAGTTATGATTAAGTGCATCAAAAGTTTCTAAACTTATTACTACGTCAGGAAATATAGTTTTTGCCCAACTGAGGCGTTGGGCTCAGCGACAGTGACGTCATATGTATTATTAATAAGTAATAGAAAATCGGAGCGTTACACATATCGCACAAGGGAATGGAAAAAAGGAGATGCAAGTCTTACAATTTTTGCCAATATCTGCTTTGTCTCCATAGTTTGATCATAGGAGAAAATATATAAGCTCCACTCACTCCTATATGTAAGCAACCCAAATGATCTCTCTTCAAGTATAGGGTGTAAGGAAGATGAGATACGCGCAGTCTTAACCTTTAGTAATAATATAAACAGACTGACTGACAAAATATAGGAAGATATTTAATGTTACGGAGCGTTGTTTGTTCTGCAACCCTATACTGAGATTAGAACAAACCCACCAACTGAAGACTAGAAAACATACTGAATGTGGAGAATCCACACTGACCGTACAGAAACCCCGTTGACTTTAAAGAAAACTCATTGATTGTATAGACGGGAAAAGGGGGCAGCAGCAGCAGCAATCGCCTGTTGACTGCTGCCCCTTCACAGGTTTTTTAAATAATGTTTTTTTTCTAAATTTTTTGTTCATGTGAGGCAGGCAGCCGCCGCCGCTTCCTTAAGCCCATAGACTCAGTGGCAATCATGTGCTCAGTGGGTTTTCTTTATTCTCAGTTGGATAAAACAGCCTGATGTGAATTGTTAACCCTGTATGGAGTAACATAAATAAGAGTTGGACAGGTGGGAGCTAAGATCTGCCTATTCATTAACTATGCGTTATTCTAACCTAATAAAAAAAATACACTCTGCGTTATGTGCAGCAGAAGAGGACCACACTACTCAGGATGACAGTACATTGTGGAAGATTGACTGTATCAACAAAGATTTAAATAAGGGAAGTGAGTGTCAGCCATGAGCCATCCCTGCTCATTGTGTACTTCAATGTTTGAGTTTTGAGATTCAAATGCACAATCTTACCATTGGTGGACAGTCTGCAAAATAAGTATTAGGTGCACCCGATGCTAGAAAATTTGATTTTGCCAACCAATCAGAAATCAGGATAGTGTACTATGAATTCCCCTATCTTATGACTCATACTGTTATATCAATCTAGGAACACCTAGGTGTTGTTAACAAAAGACTCCTCTTAGGACATCGCATACATCTTCTCACAATATAATATAACCATGTAATGTTTAAATGGACATGCACTGTTTGAGCTTAATGATGGGATGAATAATTTACCATTACAAGAAATCAAGGATAAAACAGCTGGAGTAAAATACTCCAAATTTGAAAGTGACCTTCATTTAGGACCTGAAAAGTCTTAAATATCTAACTAAACCAAAAGAAACCATTGAAAAGTGATAGTACTAGAATTTAATTAACAGAGCAACAGTGGAGCTCGATAAAGTAATTAACTAGGAATAAAAGGCTCTACTTCTATAGGAGGAATACTAAGCCTTATTTGGTATGCGGATGGGATAAGACGGGATTAATAATAAAGGGATTAACAAGCCCCTCATCATTAACCTAGGGTATTAATCTGGGTTTTATGTTGGTTTAGATTTTAAGTTAGTGGATTACTAGATTTTGTTTTCTAGCTTTCCTTTCATTTCTCCATCCAAATCTTCATCGCTGGATCCTTGTCGCACCTAACTTTATGTCGAGAAATACTAGACATTCACCAAACCCTATTAGTAATGTTATCCTTTTATCCCATATACCGAACGAGGCCTCAAAACCCATAGATATTGAGTGGAATAATCCAAAATCTTACATGAACATGCGACAAACTCTCTTTACCAAATGTGGATTCTATACTCTCAACAAGAATCAAACAAATACATAATGCAGATTCCATAGAAAGAAACTACATGAAAACAATGCATAAAGATGCTTCAGTGACTGCTATGAGGCTATCACAGCCTCTTTTTCATCATTCTCTATAACACGAAAAATGTGAATCAAAGAGGGGGGAGGAGGAGACTTGAGAGGACTAACCAGCTTGCTAGAGAAACGAGGATGCTTGATCAAGGTCTCCTTCAAGCGAATTTTAAGCGCATCCAAGTCCAAGCTCGTCGCAAACCCAAATATGATAATAAGACATGTGTCCAAAGACGGCGTATGAAACAACCTAGAATAAGGGCTCAACGGCTCCTCCACCTCGTCTCCCCCATTCAGGCTACTTCCTCCACCACCACGCTCGCTCGTGCTTAGAGGTCTCGGAGCCTTGGTCCTCACCCTGAGACCATGTTCCATGGCCAAGGAAGCTGAGCTTGGCACAACCATTCTGCAAGAAGCTAATAAATATAGTGAACAGATCAATATGATGCGAGAATGAATAGATGATGTAGAGGAGTTGAGTCCTTTATGAACCAGACATGTATGGGATGCAATACAATGTTGTATGCACTATTATTTTAGTGAACCATGTCAGTGCCATAATGAGGTCTGTTTCTTAATTCAGGTGGGCGACTGTTGTATGACCAACAGAGTTGAAGGTCACATTTTTCCTTCTAAGGAAATAAGACCTTGCCTCATATTTTAAGCACTAGAACTTCTACAGAACTTTAAAGAGAGGGGGGAACTAACCAGTTTCCTATGGTAACAAGGATGCATGATCACATACGGCTTCAGGCCACCATAACACATCAACTTCCGAAATGGTCGCATACCCAGACCAATGGCATGTCCCTAACGAAGGAGAATGGATCGAATAGTTATCCAGGCCAGCAGCTCCTAAGTTGGTTCTTCAGCCTTCCTTGCCTCCTTATTTAATCCACTATCATGAACAACGACCACTTCCTTGACTAGCATGCTCACTTGCTTTCAGTGGATTAAGAGCTTTGCTTCTCATGCTGGAATCCCGCTCCTGTGCTCCACAGCCGAGGAAACTGATACTGGCACAATTCACAAAACTGTGGTGACCTGCCTACATGCATCGCCAAGTAATTACATTGTCAAAATGCTGGAGATTAGTTTAAGTAGGCATGTTAACCGAAACAAAAGCACAGATAAAGAGGCAGTGAATGATATCACTTCCTACTCTCTTCCTTTTGCATATGAATACGAACATTATTTGTCCTTCTGATTACAAGATACCTCGAATAGTGATCAACAAAAGATCAGGACAGGAAATGTTTCTGTTTGCTATTCAAGTTATAACTTAAAGGTACAGTCACGTAAAAGTAATACAACATTGAGGATAAAGGATCATAATCTGCAAGCCTCATGTTAATTGTTCTCCATTTCTTCTCTTTCTGATTTACAAGATGGAGAATCCGAGACAACTCGCTTACACTAAAGCTCATCGGACAGATCAACACATGAACTTTATCGAATACCAAATGCCTAAACCACCACAAAAGGAGCGACCTTTTTTTTATATATATATTCATTCCACCAAGAACTCATAATTTTACAAATTGAACCAAAACAAGCAATACAGCAAAAAGGAAAAAAAACAATTAAAAAAATGTTAGCAACAATCATTTCATATACACACGTGGAAACTCGCCCCCTTACCCTTCATCTAAAGTATTCATCATCGAAGTATGTCGTCCCATGAAAAATCAATGGATTACACCATACGTTAGCATTTCCCACACAGCAATGTATGGAAAAAACCACAAGGAAATTGCCCGATTGCGATTACTTGAACATACCCATTTCGAGCTAAGCCACAATCAGTCAGATTATCCACTAACCACAGTTAAACAGCCGCCATGATCATTAATCACACTGCAAATTTCGATTTTTTTTTTTTTTTCATCTGGGCAAACCCTAACACAGAAATTGGGAGGAGAAAAGAGGGAAATTGGTACCAATGATGAAATGGGTTTGCGAGTGAGGCATAAATTATTGCCCTTGAATCTGCTGCATTTGATCATTGACAGATCCTCCGAGGACCAAATCAATCTGCTTCCAATTTTTCTTGGCAAACCCGTTCTTCTTTTCTTCGATTGCTTGTTCCACTTTTGCAGCAAGAAATCAAGGATATGCTGCTGCAGAAGTGTTTCATTTCGTTACTCGCAATTAGCGAGTAGAATAATTTTATTATCATTTATAATTTTATTTATTATTTGATTATATTTTATTTTTTAAATTATCGATCAATCATCTAAAATTTAAAAAACCAATTTTGTGCTTGTAACTAGAAAAAAATATATCATTTTCAATCAAATTATAATAATTATAACATCCTCAAAATCTTAACCGACAGTTGACCCGATCTTGAAACCGACAGTACGTCGTCAGGGTTGATAATACATCGCTGGAATTGACAGTACACCCATTGTCAGAGTCAACAGTGTACCATCGGAACAGATAATACGTTGTCGAAATGAACAGTGCGCCATCATCGAAGTAAACAGTGCATCAAAAACAACAAACAGTACGCTTCACGAATCTAATTTTAAGAAATCGTTTTCATCGTCAAAAACACATCATATGTAAACAGTGTCCGGATTAAAGTCTATTATTTACTCCGACGACATCATGGCATGACTCTGCATCACAAGTTTATATACCTTATCCGGTTCGATGACATTGATTAAGCGACGGAACAAGAAAGCACCTAATAGATCTGCATAGTGGAATTTCAAGCCTCGACGATTGACATTGATTCCGTTAATATATATATATGTAATCACTTTAGTGTATGTTGAAGTAAGAGGAATGACGAATCAGGTCGTGGACAATATAGTCATCGTCATCTTGTCTTCCTTCGAAGTCGTCGTCATCATGGATGATTAGATGATAGTTGTGAGGTGACGACAGTTGAAGATGTGATGCGATGAAAGATGGTGAACAACATATTTTCTAGACATTTGATGAATTAAATTTAAAAACTTGACGTGAATATAATTAAAAAATTAAAAGAGTCAAATCAACAATCTTTGACAAAAAGAAAAGAGTATCAATGCATAGGGGTGGGCTAATCCGCCTCGATTTTTTTATTTCTTTGACAAAAAGAAAAAAGTATCAATGCGTAGGAGTAACTGGCAATTAAAATATTAAGAATGATCTTTTGGTAGATAAATTTGAAAAAGATGATATTTTGATAAAAAAAAAAACACAATTAAAATCAACATGGGATTTTACAAATAAATAACTAAAATTATTTCATTTATAAAAAAATCAACCTAAATCATCACATTTATAAAAAAATCACCTAAACTATGAGATATTTACAAAATAAGTTCGTCGTCATCTCATCCGTTAAAACCTAACGAATATGATAAAAAAATTATAAAATTACCCTTCTAGATTAAAAAATAATCTTTTTCCTTCCTCTCTTTCTTTTAAAATATTATCTCCATAATCATGTCTTCATTTTGAGTTATGTTCGTCTCGATTTTGAATTATGAAATACCTAAGCAACTCGGAAGTTATAGGTGTTGAGCATGCATAATATATTTTTTTTATTTCAATATATGATTTTCGAAAAGAGTGAGATGAAATCGTTGATGGGTTAGATTTAGAGTTTGAAAAGTGGAATTGTGAGGAGAGCAAATTTAAGATTGAAATTTTGAAGGAAAGAGTAAGGGACATGCATATATATTTTGAAAAAAAATATACGGTAAATGTTATTTTGTATGATTTGGATTGATTTTTTTAATATAAATATCAATGATTTTATCTGCTTATTTTAAAAATCCCAATCAACAAAATAAACAAAAAAATTATTAACCAAAAAAAGTCATAAAATAAAATGATTTTCTATAAATAAAATAATAGGTTATAGTAAATTTTGAATACTGTATCCATATGAAATAAAAAAAATCAAAAAATATTTTTTATGGTTTTTTATTTTTTGTTTCCTTTGTTTGAGAAACAAAAAATAAAAATAAACACTTTTATTTCACGAAACCAATGAAACAAAAATTGAAAATTTGAAATAACAATGATAAAAAAAGACACTGACGAAAACAAAGAAAAACCCTGAAATAACAATGATATCAAACAGATGCAAGTGACTCTGTTTCTTGCTTTTTTGTTGTCTTTTCAACGATTAAATTTAGCTTCTTTTTTTAAAATTATTTCCAAGAGTCTCGCTCTAAACAAATATACTAATTAAATTCCTAAGAGTAAATCATTTTTATAAATATAAATTATCCATAAATTATCTTTTTCTCCTAATTATCAATTAATGATAATGATTTTTTTTATTTATCAATATATGTTTGTCAAATATAAATTACATTCTTTCCTATCTTACCTTTTAATCTACTTATATAATTAAATCAATCAATAAACCCTAACTAATCATTCTCCACCGACAGACTTTTCTTGCCGACCGCCGCCGCTCTCCTCCTCCTCCTCCGACCAACAGCACCACCCATAACCACGAGAACCCGAGCATCCCTACACAAACAAACTAGAATTCCCAAATCAATCTGGCAGGACACTAAGTTGTTTGCCAACAATCATAATGATCATCAATCTGTGGATCGGAGTGTAAACATGTCAGGTTTGTTTATTTGCATTTCTTCTGGATAATTGTTCTTCTCTGTTAAGGAATACGGCCTCGAGCTAATTTTCGCAGGAACGGTTGTCGACTCAAAAATTTGTCACCCCGCAGAATTCGATTTCTATCTCCGCAGTCTTGCAGGAAGTCAATGTGTGTTTAGAACAGTGCATAAGCTAGGAGAACAGTGCGCGTTATCGTCATCGGTGACGATAAAATGTTTAGAACAATATTCGATGATGAGCATCTTATTTTTTGGGCATTTTTTTTTGGAACGCCCTCGACTTTCCGTACCGGAAAACATGTGAGCGTTGTGCCGTCACGAACCCGGTCCGTGACAAGGTTAAACAAACTGAATGGGTTTTAGGGGTATAGAAGTCAAAGAAATTATGAACAGTAGCCGAATTCATAGTTTATAGTCCCGTATATCTGTTTAGTTACAATATTAAAACGAAAACAATACAGATCGATTATTACATTTAATTAATATAGACATCTGATTTGTTATAATATCCGAAGTACATGAGATCATCTAAATACATGCAAGCTCTCTCTAAGAGCCTTCAGGTGCTGTTGGGGGCATATCTGCAATTGAAAGTCATAACCGTGAGCTAACGAAGCTCAGCAACCTCACATGTATGAATCCCAATTACAGAAAACTTTCGTTAACGGCTATGACGACTGTCGAAAGTCCCTAAAACATTTTTATATATATAGGAAAATATGGGCGTCATATCACACAACATCGTTTCTCATTGCTTTATACGAGTTTGTATCGTTTTTAAGAGTCATTCCTTTCTCATTGCATTAATTTAGGGTTCATGACTCGACTCAAAAACAGCGACAACTCCAAGGATATGACCGACTCGGAGTACAGAGATAAGATAAAGTGTCAATCGTCAATCGGGCTATCCAATAGATTCTGTTTTCGCACCTGTCTACTTTGTGCGTCGTCTTGCACCTCTTGTGCGCATTCAATGAGGTATTGTTTGGCTACATTGAGATAGTTTGGGTCTTCTTGCAGAGAGTAACATGTGTTCCGCCACAACGACGTAGAAGCCGCTGCATGCATGCAAAGAGGATGGGGGATGTCCATCGCTTCCTAACTAGTTCTCACCCGTAACGATGACTCAGGGGATAATACAGGAGTGCAATGACTCAAACCCAAGCCACCAAGGCTATTCAAAGAAACAGAAAAACGACCATGTTTGACCTTCCCAATAATTTCAGAAAAACGACCATGTTTGACCTTCCCAATAATTCCAGAAAAACGACCAATGACCCAACGGATTCACAAGGGATGTCAATGCCGTCCTTATCAGTTCAAGGAGGTGATATTTCTTATTTGTTTGCTTTTCATTAGTTCACATGGATAGTGAGGTCATGCTCCACATCCCCCGTTCCCTTTTTATTAATCATTTAACGGTTGCTTTCATTTATTTTTCGTGAGGGTATATACAATATAAAGGTGTATTCTAGTTCGTTTCAATCCCAAATACCCCATCACATGTCAAACATGATCGTATATGCACGTTTGTCGTTATATTATCATGCGTAAGTGTTATATATCTCAAATACGCATTTAGGTTAAGGTTCGGGACATGAAAATGTATTTTTCCTGGCCAGAAGGTTTTCGTGGGCGCGACGCCACTGTGCAGACAAATGCCTATTTTTCTCCCGTCGCGGTCGTGACCCTCAGGATGGTCGCAGGCGCGACTGTTCACTGGTCAGAATCCTGCAGGAAACCTCTGTACCCGACACCGGATCCCTCAATTTACACCACAACGTATCCAAACCATTATATACACATCAAACACAACATAAACACGTCTCAAACATACACGGACGTGTTTGAATCGTGTGAACGAATAAAAGAGGTGTGTCGGACGAGTGAGGTTACCTCGATTATCGATGATCTTTAATACACGCGATCACACGAATGGATCCGTTGACGTCCAATAAACAACCTGCCGGTGTTGATCCCTCCTTCACGCTGCTGCTGCCCGTAATATTGGATTGGGCCTCGTGGTGGTGATGTAGATGATAGCGGTGATGATACGAAAAAGATGTTGATGATGCTTGATGTTGTTGATGATGATGATATGATCGTGAGATTGATGGCGGCGGCTGGAGGCTGCTGTTGGTGGCGACGTTGGTGGCTTCTGAGATGGCCAGAGAAAGTGAATGGTGATGGAGGTAGTGGTGGAGGTTGAAGTGGGAGTGAGTGCGGGAAGAGGTGGAAGAAAGTGGGAGAAGTGGGTGAGTGTGGGTTTAATCCCGCGTTCCGTCGCACGATACGTCTCGTTCAGTCCATTATTCCCTCAAATTTTATAATATTAATCCATGAAAAATCTATTTGCATCGATAGATTTATCCCGTATACGAAATTATGATCTCTCGAGTCATAATCCATTGTTTTTGGGATTAAAATCGTTAGCCCTTACGCGCAACGTTTATAACGTTATAACGTTATTCGTTCGTAACGTTTATTGGCGCATTCAACTAATCATCACAAAATATTCCATCGTCATATTTGATTTAATTAATCAAATATTTTTTGGATTTAAATATATAACCTTTAAGCACGATTTATTTTAAAATCGTAACGTTATATATTCGTTTTTAAATTCCCAAAATTCTCGGATATTACACTTTTTTTTTTAAAGATATAGAACAGTGTTTGTTTTTATAATATAACAAGAGCATTGTTGTAATTGAATATATGACCACTGTTTATTTCGAAAACGACAACAAAGAGAGACGCATACGTATTGTTTGTTTGAAGAAGAAAAATGACGACGACGACGGCGTTTGGTTGGTGATGACAGTTAGAATTTGGTGTCTTGAATGATTATTGTAACTTATAATCTATTATAATTTATTATATTAAATTATTTTTTTATTTTGATTAAGGATAAATAAGATCATAATTTAAATTTATGAATTAATTGATAATATAAATTTTTTATTATGATTCATTAATAATTAATAAAATAAAAATAATCAATTGGTAATACTGTCTAATGGTTATCTGTAGTATTTAAATTCTCCGCATAATTCTGGCCAAGTGGTGGCTCATAAAATCTTGCAAGGACCACGTAATGACAAAAAACAATCTGTTACACTAATTAAAAGAAACAAAATACACTCATTAAAAGCGCACAACAACAACGAGGACATAAGCAAGAAACAAACAGGGCCTCACTACAAAAATATGGTATCGACTGTAATAGGTACTCGGAACAACAGTAGAAACACAGAACAACAGAACGTAAATTGAGTCTTGAGGCCGATAGAACAGTACAGAATGTTATACGAAATCATGAACACACCATATGATCCGGATATTTAATACGAAAAGGATCATACTTTATAGATCTCGGCGTACCCTAACGCCTTCAACTTGCGTTACATTTAGAAGATGACCCTGGTAGCTTTCCTTTGAAGAACGGCGTTTTTCATGAGTTGAACTGATTCCACTATGTCATCACAGAATTCATGCGGTTCAGGAATCGCCTCTTCACATGCGCCGAGAGTAATGCTCATCTTATTCATGTAGCTCATGTAATGGATTATCACGCT
>JAOVYX010015513.1:0-57091 GCA_035668315.1 Drosera spatulata | reverse complement strand
TCGTCTTGATAATGCCGGAGAATTTACTTCAAAGGCATTTGATGAATATTGCATGTCAATAGGTATCTCAGTAGAACCTCATGTTCCTCATGTCCACACATAAAATGGTTTAGCCGAGTCATTGATAAAAAGAATCCAATTAACTGGTACACCTCTATTTATGAAATGTAAGTTACCTATTTCTACTTGGGGACATACGGTATTACATGCTACAAGTCTCATCTTCATTTGACCAACGGCTTATCATAAGTTCTCACCAATTATATCTTGTTAAAGGTCAAGAGCCAAATATTTCTCATCTAAAAGTTTTTTGGATGTGCTGTATATGTTCCTATTGTACCACCACAACGTTATAAGATGGGTTCACAGAGAAGACTTAGAATTTATGTGGGTTTTAATACGTCTTCAATTGTAAGATATCTTGAACCTCTTACTAGAGATCTTTTTACAACACGTTTTGCAAATTGTCATTTTGATGAAACTTTATTTCCTACTTTGGGTAAAAATAATGTTTTATCTAAATTGAAGTCAGAATTTACTTGGGAGTCAACGGGATTGCATGTATTAGATATGCTTACAAATCAATGTGAAAATGAGATAAAAAAAATTATTCACTTATAAGACATTGCAAATCAAATACCTGATATATTTAATGATGCAAGTAAAATTGTGAAATCGCATATACTTGCAGTAAATGCGCCATCAAGAATAGACATATCTCAAGAAAATGATGTTAATAGAGACGTTGCTAAGGCTCATATTCTTGATGATAAACCACGCTTGAAGCATGGAAGACCACCAGGTACGAAAGATACTATACCACGAAAAAGAAAAAATGGTAAAAATGTTATCTCGAATGTCCCAGAAGAGACAGAAATCTCACAAAAGGAATTATCCCCTGAAGAGGATAATGTCATTAATGAGATTACACAGCCTGAAAATCAAGAGATCTCGATCAATTATGTGCATAAAAATCAAGTATGGGATCGAGAAGATGTCACTGTTAATGACATATTTGCATATGCTATTACATCAGAAATTGACATGTCCCCTGAACCCAAAAGTGTTCAAGAATGTAGACAAAGAGAGGATTGACCAAAATGAAAAGATGCAATCCAGGAAGAATTGCAATCTTTATTTAAAAGAAAAGTGTTTGGACTTGTAGTTCCACACCAAATGGCATCATCCCTGTTGAAAACAAATGGGTTTTTATTAGAAAACGAAATGAAAAGAATGAGATGGTGAGATGTAAGGCTAGATTAGTAACCCGAGGATTTTCACAAATACCTGGTACAGATTATGAGAAAAGATATTCTCCAGTAATGGATGAAATTACTTTTTGTTTCCTCATTGGTTTAGCAACCATGGAAAATCTTGAAACCAGACTCATGGATGTTGTGACGGTATATTTATATGGATCTTTTGATAAGGATATCTATATGAGAATCCCCGAAGGATTAAATATGTCAGGGACACAAAAATCCAATCAGTTATACTCAGTTAAACTACAACGGTCGTTTTATGGTTTAAAACAATCTGGTCGTATATGGTACAATCGACTCAGTGAGTATTTGAATATATTGGGATATGAGAATAATGATGTATGTCCATGTGTCTTTATAAAGAAATCACAATCTGGTTTTGCTATTATTGCTGTATATGTTGACGATCTCAATCTTGTAGGTACTGCACAAGATCTCACAAATGTAGCTTCACTACTGAAGAGTGAATTTGAAATGAAAGATCTTGACAGAACAAAATTTTGTCTTGGTATACAAGTTGAACACTTATCAAGTGGAATTTTTATCCATCAGTCACTATATACTGAGAAGGTTCTTTCTCGATTTTACATGAGTAAAGCTCATCCCTTGACATCTCCAATGATTGTTAGATCATTAGACATCAATAAAGATGAGTTTCGGCCTCCAGAAGAGGGAGAAGACATTTTAGGATCCGAAGTTCCTTATTGAAGTGTAATTGGTGCACTTATGTATCTTGCTAATTGCACAATGCCAGATATTATTTTTGCGGTTAACTTATTAGCAAGACACAGTTCAGCTTCGACAAAAAGATTCTGAAATGTAATCAAGCATGTTATGCAATATCTTCATGGAAGCGTTGACATGGGACTATTATATATTCAAAAGGAGCAAAATCCACCCTGGTTGGATTTACTGATGCCGGGTACTTGTCAGATCCACACGAAGTAAGATCACAAACCGGTTATGTATTTATATTTGGAGATACTGTAATATCATGGAGATCAGTGAAGAGAACTCTTATAACAAATTCCTCTAATCGTTCAGAGCTTATTGCTATGCACGAGACTAATCGAGACTGTGTGTTGTTGAGATCTATGATACAGCATATACAGGAGTAATGTGGGGTACCTTCAGTTTGTGAAAAGTGTACAATCTTATATGAAGACAATGTAGCTTGTGTCGCACAATTTAGAGGAGGCTACAACAAAGACGATAGGACAAAGCATATATTGCCAAAATTCTTTTGGTCGCATGATCTTCAGAAGGATGGGGTCATCGATGTACGACAAATCCGCTCAAGTGACAACTTGGCAGATTTATTCACAAAAGCATTATCGGGAGCAACTTTTATGAAGTTCAGACACAAAATAGGGATGAGAAGGCTTAACAATCTTCTTGAACAAAATTTCAATGTTTAATGGAATTTTGTTTGAGGAGGAGATTGTACTCTTTTCCCTTCGTCCAGGTTTTTATCCCACTGGATTTTTTCTGACAAGATTTTAACGAGATAATCTTAATAGGTGATAAATATATTAAGGGGGAGTATTGTAATTAGATAATTAAAACTGCTCTTTGATAATGATGTATTTACACCTAAACCTTGATATTTTTCTTTAGATCTCACCTATTTTTGAGGCTATTAAATGAACTTATCTAATTAGCTATTAATTAGACCTAATGACCTTGATTAGGTGAGAAAATTAGATATTAATTAATTATCTTGAGTCTTACAAATAGAGCTCATTTGTAAGGTGTTATGTACACATTTTCAAGAGAAGAAAATCTCTCTTTTTTTCCTCTAATCTTTCTTTAAAATATTTTATTATTTTATTAATTTCGATAATTATTTTTTAAAAAAGTTAATCCGATGTAAAAAAAAAATTTATAACAACTCTCCCTTTCTTTCGTAGATGCCTACTTTCTTCAACCAAATAGACCGTTCCTGTATGACCTCTTTTCACGCATAACAAAATTTCTATCCACTCCTTGTTATTTGACCGAAGTGGACGACTTAATATGACTATTTTTTCCCCTCAGAGAAACTGATTAATTTCTCATTTTCTATACACTCCCTTCGTCACGAATACGAGCTGGATCGATGCACGATTTCATGTTTACGTTCAAATTTGATATTATTATCTTCGTCTCAATTTAATTATAACGATTTGATCCGATATAAGATTTTATATATGTATTTAATTATATAAAATTTGATGAATATTTTCTTTAAAGATAGACGGATATAAATGGGGTGTAAAAAAGAGAATGAAAGACAATGAGAAAGGAGGTAGTAGGATAATTTTATTATATTAATATAAATTTATTATAAAATAAAAATAGTAAAAGTATTGTATTTATATTGAGACTAATAAAAAAGTGATAATAAAATTAAATTGGAACTGAGGAAATCCTATATTTTATTAATCTATCCTTAATTCTTTTTAAAAAAATAATGGGATTTATTATACAACTAACAATGGACCATAGGTAAATTGATAAATTATACTGTATGACCTTTGATAAATTAACTAGAAGATTCGTCAATATAAATATTTTATTTATTTTAAGATCACATAGCGAGAGATATATTTTTTTTTTGCTTTTTTTGAAACTATTAACATAGTGAGAGATATTAGTCATATGGTTCCAATTTCTTTGCCCACTGTCCACCCTTACTTTTTTTCCTTTCCACATCTCGGAACCGGAAAAGTGTTTCAAGTTTAAAATTTCGAAAAGTAAATTCCGGGAATCAAAAAATAAGATAGTATTGGTTTTCTGATAAGTGGAATAAGATAATTATTAGTAAATCGGAAGTATCATGATTCACACACATGGAGACATAAAATCAAGACATAAGCGAGTGCAAAAAACTTGTTTCTTTCAAAGTCCATGATTCTCTTGATTCCATGAGTCAATTACGTGAAGAACATGCTATATCTTTTACCAAAAGTCTGCTATACCTGCCTAAGATATCACCATTTTTATTTTTTTGGTTATATTCTAAACATCATAATCATCCTCTAATATTTGTAAAATATCAACCATGCAACTAGAACTTTTACTATTCGTAAAATAAAAACATGCACTAGCACATGCAGCTGTCACTATAGGAATCAAGATGCAACGAATTATGAAAAATATATCTTGCGCTATCCTACTTGCCAAGTTAAGAATTATCTTCAACGAAAAGGGTTCGTCATGGGACTTTTATTGTCTTGCAAATCTATGGATCTTTCATATTTATGACTAATAAGTAGCCCAATGACAATGACAATATGTAATCTTATCGGATTACTATCACAGATCACGCGTTATAAACACACATGTATAGATCGACAATAATAAGTAATAGTTACAAAAAGTAGAATGTATATGAGCGCAAGGCAAGCTATCACAATTTTTCGCCGTGCATGCCAAGGTCCTAATTTAACTATGTATGAAGATGTATGATCCTTGCGATTATTATGACTTTGAACGAGTTATGATCGTGGGAAAGTGAGATTATAGTGAAATATGTTTGTGAATTCTATCAACGATTAATCAGATATCACGTTGGATCTCGTGCCGTGTAAATGTAATATTGAAACTCGAGGACGACTATGACTAAACTACTTCACGAGAAATATTGTTGGACCAAATTGGAGATTTCTAACCACGTAATTAAATACTTAATTACTCCATCTATCCCATATTAGTTTAACAATATATATTAATTAGTACTTACATTATTCATTATATATTATTATTTTATCGTTCCATGAATCATTGATAATATAACCAATATTTTAATTTAGGTGATATTTATTGCCAATAATATACTATTATTTTCTCTATCTCAAGAAAATGCAACACATATGTATTTGTATTATTCTATATATATGAAAGCAAATTTCGTTTTCAAATCACGTATGATCGTCCCGTAATATGTATTAAGTTAAAATACATGACTTATATAATCATTTATATTTTATAAAAAATTATAAAAAAATTAAATTAGATCATTGTTATATACGTGTCAAACTTCAAGTATATATTGTTTTTTTTTTTTTTTTTTTTTTTTTTTTTGATGGAGGGAGTAGAATACTTCACGTGGCCGTTGTCTTTTCTTTTGGGACGGGAGGAGTAGAGTACTTGCGTGTTCGTTGGTTTTTTTTTTTTTTTTTGGGTCGGAGGGAGTAGAACAGAGGGAGCATAAGCGTGAAATGTATATTTGGCTTGTACTCCGTAGCAATAGATGCATGACCGCCGCCGTCTTTTGTGGACCAGCGTATCATAAAAGTCAACGACCTTTCTTTCTTTCCATAAAAATGAACGCATTAATTATTGGACTTTGATGATGATATACTTTGATTGAGTCTTGAGGATGTATTTTGAATCTATGTGTACAAAAATCAACAATCGATGCGTATATAAATTTTGAAAAAGATTTTTTTATATTTTATTTTTAAAAAGGTATGATGATTTTTTTTTTTAGATTTCCTTATTATAGATGGTTTTAATCAACTTGTTTAAAATAAAATGATTGATTGTTATTGAAAAGAGACAACATAAAATCTACAAGGTTTGCATTCTATATTCAACAGAACTAAATCATAGTCGAAGGCCCTAATCGATCGCCTTTTTGATTCGATAAAATCAAATATGTTGATTTTGAAAATTTTCAAGTTAACATATAGGCTGAGAGCACGAAGAAGAAGCGAACATCAAAGCAGGGAACCCTCAAACAATGACATAGGCTGAAAAATCAGATACTCAAATTTTGTAAGACCAATCTGTAATAGCCGTGGGAATAGTCCAAAGGATAGGCTCGTCACTCGCAAAGGGCTGATTGTGAGCTTACTCATGTGGCATAGTGATAGATGTGAGCTGCCTCTGTGTAGGATAACTTCTCGTATGAGGCATGCTCTGGTCAACATCGTCATGTCCTGTATATTCTTTCTCTTTCTTTCATGAACTAAGGCCATAAAAGCCTTAAATTGGGCATCCATCGGTGATAGCAAAGCCGCAATATGCTCAGAAAGAACGATGTTTGCATCCCTAATACTATCGACGAAGTGTCGATGGCTCGCAATCTTAAATTAGATTAAAATTAAATTTTACATCGTGTCTAACAACAATTAATATATAATGGCTAGTGATTTAAATTATTATAAAACTATACTTACAACGAAAAGAGCTCAATATTGGTCAAATAAGGAACGAGGCTCGTATATTGAACCAGGGTTACGGTTCGGAGGATGAATACACAACCGAATGATGCATCTCTATCATAATAAATAATTCTCGATGGATAAGACCTTCATCGCTGATGAAACAACAATATCTAATGATGCCTGCCAAGCGTCCCAAATCGTCAAGTATTCGGCTCGTGGTGTCTCCGCATTCACTGGCCTGAAATTATACTTCTGTTCTTGGAAGAGTGGCTCCCTTAGTCCCTTATTATCCACAAGATGGTTAGGAATGCTTTGAAAACATCTGAATTATCGCATTACTCTGTCTGGCATCTGATATTCCACGATAGGGTCATGGATGAGCGGAATACAATCCATCCTAGCTACGACGTTGACATATATGAGGATGTCTTTGTCAAATAAATAATCGAACTGCGCATATGCCCTCCAAGTGAATTCTGTGATCTACATTACAATAGAAACTATTAATATAAATTTCCTAAAGTCGTCAAAATAGAGATAAATAATTATTTTCATCGAGGTATTAGGTTTTTTTTTTCATGATTTCCAAAAAAAAAAAGAAAAGAAAAGAAAAGAAAACAAGATGGTGATTAAAAAAATTAAACAACATTTTTTCTTTACCTGTAACAATGTCAAGCATCTTGAAACAGAAGCGCAAGTCTTGCGCGAGACAAAATACAACGCATGGTATACATGTGCCAAAACAGCTACCCCCATGACCAAGTCACTATCTCATTCATGTCGAATATAAAGAGGAGATAACAATGATGCACCATATTCTTGTTTGTTATGGGGAAGAAAATAGCTCCAATCACGTAGAAAATAAATACTTTGGTGTGGATCCAAAACTTCTTGTCATTTGCATCTGCGGACGGCGTACTAAATGTCTATCGCAACCATATCAACTTTATCCCACCAGGAGATCTCCCCATTCGGCAGTTCGACGTCAAATTCTCTCAAACAGGCATGTTGAGGACTATTTTTCTCAATAGATCAAGCAATAGGTCTCCCAGTCACTGACAACCCCAAGGTGTAACCAATACCCTCTAATGTGATCGTCGCCTCACCAATTGGAAAATGGAATGTATTGGTTGTACTCCATCATAGCTCCACCAAGGCCGACACCAAGCATACATTATTGTGCATGAAATGCTCACGATGAATGAAGGCCCCGAAACCGGCTCCCTCAATCCAATGTCTCTCCTATCGTATACATGACTGAATGCCATCCAAATGCTGATCAGTCAAGAGTGTCATATGCTAATTTGATACAATCACCCCTCTCTCCTGTCGAAATCACCATGTTCCAAACAATGTTACGATCCCCAAGAGATCACACGAAATCACAAGAAACTCGAACAAGAAATTGTGGAAAAAGCTCACGATTCGGTTTCAAACATCATCGAAAACATGTTCTTTTTGGTCACACCTTAGGAAAAAAGAATCACTGAAATAAACCCTAAATTAAACAACACCTTCGTGCAAGTTAAGGACAAAATCGAAGGTAAAATTTACCTTGTTATTGAGGCAAAATGCTATGTTTGATTCGAAGGAGGACGACTGATTTGTGTTTCAGCTCTATGTTTGAATCGAAGCAGGACGAACAGACATGGTGGTGACAATGTTTTAATTCACCTCTTTCGAGGTAATTTTTAGCGGATGAAATTTTTCTAATTTTTTCTAATTTAACTTTTTCACACCATCCATTCGCAAATAATTATGCCGGAAAGCAAAACGCGGCATCGCATCATCCATTCAACTTTTCAGCGAATACATTTCTTTTTATGTGTACTTTTTGTCTCTAATTACACAGCATGATGAGATCATGACAAATGCGAATGTGCCCCAAATACACAGCACGATTACAAGTTTGGTAGAGTGTATTCGTGCTCTGTATATGGGGATAAATCCTCGTTTATGATCTTGATACACAATCATCCAACTATTCATTCATGTTGTGTTTCACACATTCAATAACTTCTTCGATGGCTAGATGGCACAACATTAAATGAGTATCGCATGTCTACTGTGAACGATCATCGTAACTGATGATCATCCAAAGAGTTTTTGTTCATTTTGAGTAATCACTGATTCTTGTGCTTCCTCCAAACATAATCTCTTGTAATTGTATGACGTTTGGAGCTGATGAGGAAACATTCTGTAAAGCATTTATGACTTGTGAGATCTGATGGGGAACGTTTGGTATTTATAGAGGAAACCTTATATTCGGTAAAAAAAAAAAAAAAAACCAAATCCTTCCGTTAAAAAGAACAAGGGAAGTACTTAGTGCTTTTGAATAAGTCAAACACATCAATTTCTTGAATTTTCGTTTCACGATGTAGTCAAATTTGCAGGTTTTGGATTTCCCAAGATTCGCCTTCGCTATAAAGAATAATGAATGTCATTGAATTTGCAAAGACAAGGAGCCTCGAAGGAGGGTTTGTTCGAGGTTAGATTTGGGATTTTTCAAGGGTTTAGGGTTTGCTAAGGGTTAGGGTTTTTTAATCAAAAAAAAAAAAAGAATGAAAAATCAAAAGATGAATCCATTAATCATGAAACGATACAATCATCCAACATTACAACGAAAGAAATATTATTCATACAACGAAACAAATACTAATCTTGAAACGATACAATCATTAGTGATAAAATGATATAATCACCCATCTTCTTCATGTTGTTCGGATAATCTTTGTGCCATAAATTTGTTATGGTTTCTCCTATCGTGATTTGTGTAACATTTACACAGGGAACACTTCCTAAGTTTCTTGGCATCGTGATTTTGTTCAATCCATGTTTAATACGTGTTTCTTCTTATGACCTTTAGTTTGAATTACGACCAGATCTAAAATAAAATCATCCTCATCTGCTGTATTGACCGTATTCCCTTGGTCCTTTGGAGACACTCCTTTTGTTTCAACGGGATCGGGGGCGAACTTTGAAATACTTACCTTTTCCCTTTCTACTAATTCCAAAGCATAGTTGTAACCCTATTTTGAACAAAAAGCCTGCATTGACGAATCCTGGAATTATCGACATAGATGGTTGTACCTCATCGTCTGTGATGAAGCATAGTCCACCTCATCTTGTGACACATAGGTACTCTGGCCATTGATCCTGAGTCGAGGATGAAGTATTCAGGGATCTCAGTCTTGTAATTGGTATGAAGAAATCATAAAAGATGCCGACAAATCATACCGGAGTGCTAGAATATCAAACAAGTACAAGCAATGACGTCAACCTTTGTGTGATGAGCCAATCTATACGTCCTCCTTTGTATTCGAGGATCAAAAGCATTGGCCTTCTTATACACGTCAACATTGTAAGACGTTGACTCATTTAGCAACACATATTGAATTACCTTTGAAACTCGATCTGAAATTTACTAAAGATCTCCTTCGTGTACACCCTTGTACCGTGAACTTCTAAAGGGGAATACAGAACCATACTACGACTATTGCAGGTCGTTTCATAATTTGCCTTCCTTTCCCGAGAATATTATTTCTCCAATGTTTCTTGAGATCTGACAATAAAATCTTTATCGTTGTCGAGCTATTAACGTATTAATCGAATAAATGATTCATACCTTCGCTCCTTGAAGTGGTGCTCATCCCGGTAGTAAAAAACGTTTTGAATATGTCGGAATCCATTTTTCCTTCACTATGTACAAAGAATGTAACCATTAAATGTCTGTCAACCCATAGTCGATCAACAACTGTCGTCATCGTGCTTCATACTCATCAATTGTTAATGATTTCATAACACAAATATGAAAATCCCGTTTAAACGTGTCCGAACGACGTGAATAAACTTGAGGCAGCATTTCTGGATATTTCGAAATAATGTGCCAAGAGCATAATGCATGTAAGTGGCTAAAAAAAACCTGAGCGATTGCATTGTCCATCGTCTTATCTTGATCCGAGATGATTGTCTTGGGAGCTTTGTTCTTCATTGCTTCCAACCAAGTAATGAACACCATTCAAAGGATTCTTCGATTTCATCTCTCAATAATGCAAAACCGAACAGGATGGAATGACAATGATGATTCACTCAGATGAACGACGCGAAAGGCATAGAGTACTTGTTCATTCGATATGTGGTATCAAACTTAACTACATCTCCAAAACATTCATAAACCATCCGAGATCTAGAGTCAACCTAAACAATTGTGTCTATTCTGTTCTCCGAGTTGATCTTGTAACAGTAAGAAAAGTTTCTCATTCCTTCACCGTTGAGGTTCTTCAAATAGTTTACTGCAGATTGCACATCCCCGATACTATAATCCAAAATATTTCTCAAATCCCGAAGCTCATTACGAACCTCTCTCCTAGTAAATCTAACTTTTGTGATGCCTTCAGCCTACGTCAAAAGCACGTTCATCATTCTACTCGCCACGATTCCCGATACGTCTGTAAGAGAAATCAAAGATCTTGTAGCTGGAGTAACGTTTTCTCTTGTAGACATCAAATTCACTTTGCTAGGAGAAACCAAAGGACGATGGACGAAGAACATTCTCGCTTTATAACCCATACGTAGTACATGATTTCGTTTTCTGATTTTTTTTTTCTTCACCTCTCCCTATAAGAAAACACTGTTTTGGTGTCGGAGCTTTTCTTAACTGTTGCTAATTAGTGACAGATATCAAGAAATATGTCGCTATTTAAAGTTTGCCCTTGATAGAATTAGTCGATCGCAAAACCTGAAACCTACTTCAGCCATATCGATTCCCCCCCACCCCATTTCACACATTTCTCCCTTTGTTGTGCCGCCGCCTTCCCTACTAATAGCGCCGCCATGTCCCCACCTCGTAGCCACCTTTCCCACCTCCACCACCCTTCCCCACCATCCTTCCCCCACCTTTCTCTTCTCTGCCACCCTTCACATATTTTTCCTCTTCTCCATCGGCGTTGACTAGCTGGTTGGTGTCCGGCATCCCCAGAACCACCGCGTCCCGTCTTCACCACCACCAAACGTCCATTAACGCCATCATATCATTGCTTAATGTATAAATCCAAAATCCTAACTTTTAATTGGTTTTATTTTAGTTTCAATTTGTGTTTAATATTATTATTTGAAAAATTGGGTTGGAATTAGTGAGTGTTGGAGATTGGTTTGATGTTTGTTGGTTGATTTGGAAGACTTGAGAGTGTGTCTCGAAAGTGTTTTGGATGTGATTTTGTGGATTATGTAGATTAATTGGTTGATAAAGGTTGACTAGATGATTGGGTTGATTGGTTGGGTTTTATGATCGTTGATGGGGTTTTAAGATTGGTTTTGATTCGAAGGGATCGAGTGTATATCTTGATTCGGGGATTTCTTAAACAATGATTTTTGTGGGATTATACTTGGATTCGGATTTAGGTTTAAGGTTGATATATGATTTTTTACCATCCTTTTTTATACCTTGAATAAACATCTTTATATTTTCTCCAGTTTGGTTCAGTTTAAATAAATCAAGGTCTATCGTGTTACGTGTTTTTGTAGGTTCAAGATATCGATAAGCAACATGATAAGCTTAATAAGCAACTTAAGAAGCTCCAGGTAGGGGTTGGCTTTTACGTTCACATTGTTGAAGCTTTTCTACATATTTAACAATCGGCAAAAATCAGTTTAGAAAATCTTCTTGCAAAATGGGAACAACTGTTTACTAATTATCCTTGAGATCGTGTAGGATGTACATCAGGAGTCAAAAGCAGTTACCAAGGCTGCAGCTATAAAAGGTACACTTTACTCCAATCTTCTTGTAATCTAACTCTTGCAGAGCGCTAATACAACATACGATATGGTTGATTGCACCTAGTCGGATTTTAAGGTTGATTTGTGTCTCCCTTGCTCTATATTCGACTAGAACATGCTGTGATTGACTGTTTCTTATCTCCTACTGATTACATGACTAATTATGGTAAATCTCTACTGTAAAATAATCAAGGAGCGAATGGAGAAAGATGTCGATGAAGTCCAGAAGATTGCTCGTCTCATAAACATCAAATAGAAGAACTTGATAAAGATGCCATACAAAACACTATAAAAAAAAAAAAAAAAAAAAACAGTGTCTTGTTTTTTATTATCTAAATTTTTGCAGTTGAATCTTTCATATGTGACCATTTGAGCTTATATTAAGTTCAGTGAACAAAGCATAGTATATATGAATAGGATAACATGAGCTTCATGCTATATATAAAAATTGATAACATGAGGAAATGGATCTATTGTGTTGTTCTCTATGATAAGCAAGCTGATTATTACAGCATATAGCTGTACATATTCTTCTGTTCTGCTAAATTTGATATCAGATTATATGATGAGATTACAATGACAAGTTAATGATAATGAGCTTGATTTGGAGTATTTTTATCTAACTTGAAAAAATTATACCTATTTTCGTGTTGGAGCAAAAATGAACGTTTGGTGATTTTAATACAGGGCAATACATACTATCGTAGGTATCATGGATTGCAAGAATTTGATCAGACTATTCGGGAGAGACGATGTAACATCAGAGCATCAATATGTATTAGATATGTATTTGATATCTTAGATATCATGGTTTTATTTTATTGATTCAATTCTTTTGAGGCTCATGAGTGATGTAATGATGTAGTAGTGGAAGACTACTCATTTGGTCGGTCACGTTGCTTTCTTTTATAGTCATACATTCATTGTAATCAATTTCCTTTTGTTTCCAATTCATTGGACCATATTATTTTCTTGCGCATTCACTGTATTCACTGTGCTGGTAAACCTAATAGACTCTGAACAAGGCAATGAACAAAGCTTTTTGTTTATTTTCCCTGGAAACATGATTGCAACCGAAAATTGAGTATTGCATCGCTATTTTGCTACAAAGACACTTGTTCTGTCGCTAAGCTCATGGAAATAGGGTTTGCGACAGACCATTGTTCTGTAGCTAATTTGCGACGCAGCTGTCACTAATCATCAATGGATTTTAGAATTTTTGTCGCTAATTCAATTAGCGACAACCACTTTCAGTCGCAAGTCCGTCGGTAATCACTGTTTGAGATGGATTTGGCTGTCGCTAATGATCAGAATTTTTGTAGTGCTCTGCCTCGCTGCTTTGGATTGATTTCCCTGTCAATCGACAAGTGAACATCCGAGAACATTAATCTTTTGAACGTGTGCGCTTCCTACTGCTCTTGATATTCACCTGGAATTTCGTGCTTTTTATAAAAGCTTCATAATATGTCTCCGTTTCTTGCAATGTATTGAACGTTTTACCTTCATGGGTCTTTGAATTCTCGACTTCATTTTTTAAGAAGTCAAGACTTCTTCTTCTTCGAATTCGTAATCAAAATTTGACTCCAAAGGGAATTTATGTAAACACACTGAAAACATTGCGAATAGACCGTATGAAGAATGAAGAGCTAATATTTCGTTTTTTGTGTTTTTACTGGCACGTGAATGAATGTAATTGGTTAACCATCACTTCTAGATCTCAAATATCTGAAATAAAGACACGCGTGGAGTTCTGATTAGTTAATTTCTGACACGTCGGATTTAAATTTCAATGGATAGAGGTGGACTTCGTTGATCATGAGATTCTGAAATACAGAAATGTGTCACCTTGGTTTTTCTTTTTGGATCATCAGCATTAAATTTCAACGTAAGCCATTATCTTTCTAGCCTGACAATCTCTTCTTGACATGAGTCACAATTTTATTTGTTGATTTTGATCATCCGTGGTTAAGAGCAACGCATATATAGTCCTCCGTCCATAACAACCGAGGTAGTAATTTTTTTTTAAAGGGAGTACATTTTTCGTTGTTATCTGCGGCAGAGAATTCTCGAGTCTAGGGAATTTCCCAATGATTTCAATACGATCACGTGGACTGCGGCGCACCAACCCGGACCATCGGATCAGGCCAGTGAAATGAGAACGAGTCAATCTTCTGTTTGACCCGGCGTCGACGAAAAAGAAAAACCCATTGTCTCATGCTCCGGCTTTCTCTCTCCTACCCACTACCTTACGTCATATGCTCTCATGCATAAACAAAACTTGTGAAATCAGCATATGCTCATTCAATATATGGTTTTCCGAATATTTCCTTCCGTCAGAAAGAGCAGAATAGGAGTTATTTATGAACAATAATAATATATAAAATTTTATTATTTTTGAAATTCAAAATAATTAGAAAAAAAATGATATATTAGAATTTTTTTTATTGTTACTATCCATAAACAATTTCTGTTGTTGTTTTCTTTTTGATATTTTTATTTCGAAATGTAAAGTATATTTTTTCTTTTTATGATTTTAAAGTTCATTACTCCAATAATTTATTTTAAAATCACTTGTGAAGTGATACTGTTTTTTATTTTTTGTTTTTATTTCGTCGATTGATGAAACAAGATTGTTTGTTTCTCGTTTTGCTTTTTGCAACGCATGAATCACAAACAAAAAACAAAAATATCATATTCTTTTCCTGGTTTGCTTTTTTCAACTATTCAGAGTGCAATATTTAAGTTTTTCATAAAATTAATCACTTCGTTTTGTAAAATGTTTTTGATTTTCAATGTTGATTTTTTATTTCTATGATATGTTTTGGTTTTCAAAGTTTTTTTTCTTACAACCTTACCAAACAGCCTCCTATTGTCTTGTATTTTGTTTTTTATTTATCACTACATCTTATTATTGCCTATTGCAACAACCATATCGATCCCTCATGGGGCGAGCTCTAAAGTCAAGAATTACATCATGGAAATCATTGTCAATTACCCGACTTTGTAGTATTCATTCTCGACTAAGTCTCATCATTTCCAATATTCCTTTCATTCATATCATTCTTTCTCTACCAACAATCCATGACTCAATGACTCCCTCATTCACTCGGTCTCCTCTTCTTTCCTTTTTTATAGCATCACACAATCTCTTTAAAAGACTCCTATCCTCCACCATTCTTCACTCTTAGCAGCCTCCTCATCAACTTCTCTATCTCACAAACATTATACCAATTCTTCTTTTCATTTCATACTCAATATTTCTTTGGAAAATCTCGGCTCGGATCCGTAATACAATGGAGTTGGGGAGTGGGACGTTGATTTTGGAATCCAAACCGGTCATTGGGTTCTTTGGAATCAAGAAAACATCTACCTCGTTCGAGAGACTATTGGAAAACCGTAGGGATCATCTGAACAGTGAGCGGAGGATCAGTAGTGATTATAGTGATGATATCAAGGATGATTATCGAGTTGTTGATTTCTTCGCTAATAACAAGAAGCCTAGAGATGATGATGATGATGATGATGGTGATGGTGATGGTGATGGTGATGGTGATGGTGATGGTGATGGTGATGGTGATGGTCGTGTTTTGGGAGAAGAGGAAGCCGATCTTGGAGCTCTCAAGTCCAATTCGGATGTAAATGTAAGTATAGAACACTGAGATCTCAAAGGTTTGTTCCAATGGAACAGTGATTGTCAATATAAGTTACTAGTATATAATAACTACGTACTATGCATTGGAGTCTTTTAACATACACATGACTTAGACATATACTATTGCTCAATTATCTTGCCTATTGTATATGTGTATTTTTGTAGATAGTATATCCTTCCCATACTTTTTGACGCTTGCATATTTTTTACATATTCTATAGCATGGATATGAAGTTTCGTTTTCATTTCAAATTAATATTTGATCATCTCGCAATATTTATTCGATTAAACTACATAACTTAAATAATCATTGATGTTTCATGATAAATTTATGAACAAATAAGATTTGATCGTCGTACGATACAGATTAAACTTTATTTTGACAATGACAGAAAAGTCTTGGCAAAAATATTGGGACAGAGCAAGTAGTACTATATAATAACTTTGCTCCGGTGTAATTTCTACCTCTACTTTTATCACCGGTATTTTCTGAGCATTGTGATATAGATGTGCAAAAATCAATATCCATTAAGTCTCAATTATTGTGATTGTATTCTATGTGATTGCTATGTTTTATTTATAAAGCCTGTATATATTGGTTCATATGTCCACATATACTTGTTCAATGGGTGCAGACTGGGTTGCATCTGCTGACTTCTACAAATACAAAGACCAAAAGCGACCGATCGACGGTTGACGATGGTGGCGGTAATTTATCTGATGCTGGGGGCAAACGAACCAAAATTAATCAGGTAAATTCCTACAAATTTACTAGGTGTACTTGATAGTTGATACACCCTTTTTTTTTTTTTTTTTTTTTTATACACCTAATAAGCGTACGAACATAATTCCATTGGTAACATAATGGTCAAGTGATGTTGCCAATCAAGGGTCGATCATCGGTCGCTTCAGCTGTGATGCACAATTCGGCCTGATCGTGCAACTATCATCGTGATTGATAGCTTAGTTACGGTTTGAATACCAACTTCTATATAAACTATGCAACTCATTTCGTGAACTCAGCAAGATCGGCCTAAATGAAGGACCATATGTAACGTTGAATTCGATGGAACAAATTGGAACTAAATATTGTTGATGTCAGGAACAGGTAGCGATGCTGCGAACAGAGCTCCAAAAGATGAATGCCGAAAATCAAAGGTTGAAAGGGATGCTAAGTTATGTTAACGACAGCTACAATTCCCTTCAGTTGCAGCTTGCTGCGTTGATACAACAGAAGCAAAACAAGCAAAGGATCCCAGACAATGAGGTACATTATTAGTATATGAATACAGATATGAATAAGCACATGGTTCCTTATATCGATAAAAATTTGTTCCGCGACAAATGCATAGAGTTTTTTCTTTTCGCCTTTCAATCTAAATCTCATATGTGGTGCCTCTAGGTCATAAGACCGAATTACGAAGAGGCAAAGAAACATGGAAGAGCTGTAAGTGATATGATTGGGATGACCGAAAAATCTCAGACATCATTTGATGAGAGAGCAATGGATCAGCCGGGGCCATCAAGGGCTAACGAAGAAGCAGTTGTGCCCTCTGGTGATGAAAATAATGGCACGGGACATGCTAGGGATGACAGCCCTGGTTCGAAGAATCAAGGTTGGGGATCCAATAAGGTTCCTAAGTTTAATAACTCAAAGGTTATTGAGCAAGCCACGGATGCGACGATGAGGAAAGCTCGTGTCTCTGTTCGTGCACGATCTGAAGCACCAATGGTTAGTATAGTATGAGCAGGTCCAGCTCGGTTGGACAAGAACAATGTTTCTGATCATATGGTTGTACAAGTGGTCAATAGAGTATCCATTTTTAACCAGGCAAGCTTTTCCATTACAGATCAGCGATGGATGTCAATGGCGGAAATATGGCCAGAAGATGGCGAAAGGTAACCCCTGCCCTCGAGCATACTATCGTTGCACGATGGCCGTTGGTTGTCCTGTTCGCAAACAAGTATGTAATCTTCTGTCGTTTTTTGCACTTGCTTCATCAACTTTACAAAGATTTCCCCCAAATATAATGAGTCCGAGCATGCTGCCAACATGTTCTTTTTTCAGGTTCAGAGATGTGCTGAGGACAAGTCAATACTCACAACAACCTACGAGGGAAATCACAACCACCCACTCCCACCAGCTGCTGCAGCGATGGCCTCAACCACTTCAGCCGCCACCACAATGCTTCTATCGGGCTCAACGTCGAGTGCCGAGGGAGTCATGAACCCTGAAATCCTCGCAAGGACAATGCTCCCATGCTCATCAACCATGGCCACAATCTCAGCCTTAGCACCATTTCCAACAATCACATTGGACCTTACTCAATCATCACAAAACCACAGACCAAGTTCACATTTCCAAGTCCCTTTTGCTTCATCTCAGATGCCTCAGAGCCTTGGGTCAGGGCCCCAAATATTTGGGCAGAGCTTGCTCAGCCAATCAAAACTCTCTGGTGTACAATATAGTAGCAACTCACCAGATCAAAGTCATGTAAACTTGGCTCACTCTGCAGCTATATTTTCAGCTGACACCATAACCGCTGCCTCCGCGGCCATTGCCTCTGATCCAAACATCATAAATGCTGTTCTAGCCGCCGCGATCTCCTCCATCCTTGGCGGTGGAGGTGGCTCTCATCCGAATGATGCCAATGTCATGGCTGCTGCCACCCAGAACTATGCTGTTGTGGCAAATAGCCATGGTAATGGATCTTGCAGCACTGGAAGCATGCAACAACGTTAAGCATCCCATCAGCCACACAATACCATTTATTAGGAAACTATATGCTTAATTATTTCTTCCCTAGTTTGTTATTTATTTGTTTACTACTCAATGTTTATTTGTATCCTAGTTTGTTAAGATTATTATTTGTTTCTTAGTTTGTTAGGATTAGACAGCAAGTAACTTTGGTGCTCAATGTATATATTGCCCTGTAACCTCATCGCTGAATGTACAGAAAACACATACTCCCAATTTATCCTCATCTTATTACCATTGTTTTCTTTTTTCACTTCTTTAGCCCATCAATGGATGAGAGTACATGATGTCGATATTGTCTTGTTCTCCCTCTTATAGAATTTCAGGGACAAGGGTTTAGACAAAAGTCCTACTCTTCTAGTGTTTTTTTCTTATGGTTAGTATACTATCCAGCACTCATTAGCCGCAGAGGTCGAGTAAAAATGTAGTATTGAGTAATTAAATTCGATTTCAAGCAAAATCCATGAAGCTCAGGTCTTCCTTCCCTCAATCATACGAGGGGAACGCAAATATATCATAGGTCCATATTATACAAGGACTAAGCATGAGGAAATCTTACAGCAATTGAAAGCAAACCTAAAATTCAGCATAAGGTATCTCATCCTTAATCCTTGTCAAGCACCTAATGAGAATAGTGTGACCGTCAGTGCATTAGACATTGCTATTAATTAAAGTATAAAGGTTTCTAGAATCCCCAGCATATCAGTGATTTTTAATGGCACAAAATGAAAAATGAACTTGGAGCTTGTCATAACGTAACTCGAGTATTCTTGCCACTTGCAAGCATGTTATCTTTCTTACTACCAACAAGCATCAGATAACATGCACGAAGAACACAGAATGGAACAACGGAGAACTATGGATTGTGACTTACAAGTACAAAAGTCGCCTCCTGATCATTTATGAAGTGATGGAAATGAGCTCTTATTCAACTGAAGTCTCCATCATAATCAGGTAGATGAAAGCCTCTTCGACTGAAAGCGTCGAGGAAGGCCATCAAGGAATCCACATCCCGCTTCGCGGAAGGATACCTGATTGGCAGAGAAGAGGGTTCACTTGAAGAAGATACTACTAATAGTCAGGAAGCTTGTCGACTGAACCTCCCATTCTATGAAAACCTTCTTCTCTTCATCTGCCCTAAACTTCCCACTTTGACCCTCCATCTAACTTCTCAGTCAGTCCAATAAATGACACATCCATCGCCTGGCAGAATTGACACCATGGAGTATAGGAAACTGTTTGAGGATGTGTCAGTAGATATTTGACATGTTAGACTGCAAACCAAGGGATTCTCCCATATCATTTTGGAATCAAGTTATTTGCACAAACCATGGTTGGAAAAAAAAAACTATGTGAAGAGAAGATACAGGAGATGCGGCTGCTATAACTCGTTAAAATGAGAACATCCTCTCATACAAGGTTATATGTAAAGAACACCAAAAACCCTAATCTCCTAACATGGAGCAGGTCCAATTCATATAATAATCCAGAGACGGGACTACATCATATTAGATAATCTCGAGCACTAACTCCGCGTAGCGCACATCTATTGGGGACATGAAATAATCGACAATCTCAACAGTTTCCCATTTGTTGAATATTTCACACAAATGAACGTCATCCCAGCAATCAAATGCTTCAAACCTATCTTAATTGTGTTAGTCGATGTATTAATCGGGGGTGGTTAATTGGTTTGTCCGACCATTAAGATAAAATACTACTAAGATGGTGTGTTCTTGACAATCTTTCTTACACAAGTTTATTAAGGAGGTTGTCGTTGACATTAGCACCCTACTTGAGAGTTCTATCCAGGGGAGAAAAGAAATGAAATGAGAAGAAAGTGATGAATTTTCTTTATTGGAGCATGTTTGTGTGTATTTTTAAGAGGGTGCTAATCACCCTTTTCATTATTCCCCTTCATTTGTACAGGGAGGATTAACAATTATCCTTTTTAAGAAAACAGATAAGGAGAAAGGGGGGAAAAAAAAGAGATTTTCTTCCCAAATTTTCTTCTCAAAGTTAGGATTTGAAGAGAAAAGAATATAAACTTAATAAAAACTTTAAACTTTAGTTATTATCCTTAAATATGCATTCTTTTCAAAACCCATAGTGATCTCTTGTACCAAGGATAAAAGAGTAACAGTTTTTTGAATTTATTTTTTCTTTTTCAATCACAAACAACACAAAAAAACTAATGTGTTATCTTCTCAAACTCACCAACATACGTTAAATAAAAGTTTACATTTTTTTTATTTCATTTCTTTCATATTGTTTCTTTTTTTTTTTCATTTCTTTCATATTTTTCCTGTTCTTTTTTTTTTTCTTTAGTAATTGACTCACAAACAAAACGTAAGCATGGACGATATCATAACATGTACAAGGTGTACATTCCAGTCTAGATACAAATAAACGAAACAATCGAGATCGTCCGTTCTGAACTCCAACCAGTCAACACTACACACTCTCGATCGTCCCTCCGCCACTCACCACTCTTACAACCACCGTCGCCAATCCCAAATTCTAGAATTCTCCTTTTTCTTTTACTTTTTGTCTCGGAATCAACCTCTCAACCCCCAAACAAAATCCCCACTCAGCCCCTCACTCGCTCGAGTCGCTTCCTTCACTTCCTCTTCGACAGGTAATCTCTCCTCTCCTTTCATCAGTCTTTGCAGATTCGATTAATTCGTAGTTGATCACATCGGAGGCTCGATTTCGATATTCCGTCTACGATCATGAATTCGCTAGCTTTGTTCTCTCGATTTTTGTGTGTGTTGATAAGTTTTGTTTGGGCATGGTTTGTGGATGATCGCTTTGTATCGAAGGTTAAATTATAGGAGTATACGCTTTTGTGTTTTTTTTTTTTTTGTTGCTTTTGAGAGATTTTTTTGTTTTTTTTTTTTTGGTATTTGAGAGATTTTTAACTTTGATATTAGAGACGGATTTGGTTAGTGGAATCGAGTGACAAAAGCGATTCGATTAAGGAAAACATGAAGAATTAGGGAGATTGTTTACATGCTAGTGAGATTGTTTGGTTATTTTGTTTATTCGGCCATTTTAAACTGATTGAACGTTATTTGGTGTTGAGACGTGTAGAACAGTTTGTACAAGTTTGTTCCGCACCTGTATGCTGAGTTTAGTGGAGTTAGAGTAGACAGAGTGTAAACATGATGACTAAAATGTGAGTGTATGTTTAATCGGTTGTTTTAGATTGCTTTAGTATAGAATTAGGTGGAGAAATGTGCGAGATGCTTCGGTGAAAGCTTAATTTACATTCTTAGTGTTGAGATGCTTCGATGAAAGCTTAATTTACATTCTTAGTGTTGAGTTGAGTTCAGTTGAGAGTTTGTGTAGTTGAGGAGTTTTTTTTTTTTTTTTAATAATTAAATCTCACTTTTACAAATCAAATATGGAATTCATGAGGTTGTGGTCAAGTTTCAAGCACCAGCTCGGTGTTGTTTGCATATCATTAGCTTTTCTTCCTCTTATTGCTCCGATCGTCATCAAGCAAGATCTATGGGGACTTGTATCACCTGTAGCTCATTTTGTGCTTTTTTTGTATTTTTATTCTTGTGAATTGAGTGTTATTTTCGTTGATGACTGGATGCTTAATTGCAAATTTAAACTCAACGTGTTGTCATGTTCTAGAGTTTCTTACTAACGTAGTCATGGTTTGTTTTAGGGGAAAAGTGTATTTAACCCCTTGAACTTTTCACCGTTTTGCACATGACCCCCTTAACTTCGAAAATAACACATAACCCCTTTTGATGGTCCTTTTCAGAGGGTTCTCTGCCAAAACAGGGAACTTCTGCAAGGGCTATTATGCCAAATTTATGGAATTATTCAAAGTATAGGGGGTTAAATGACTATTTCCAAAGTTTGGGTAGTTAAGTGCAACTACGCAAAAGTTCGAGGGGGTAAAATGCTTTTTAAACAAGAGGGATCAAAATATGAATTGGATGTGTTCCAGCACATTTTCTCATGTGATTAATCGTTTGTTTTATTCCCCCACATGATGTGCCGATTCTGTGATATGTAGCCTAGGATTCTGATATCCTTCTTTTCCTGTTTATGAAGTTCTTCTTGTAAATTGTCTTATTTATTTCATTAGAGTGAATCTGTTGCTTTTTCTTAGGATAGGACGACAAACAATACAAAATTTAGTGCCCATTTGTGTGTGGTGTTTTTTTCTTTTTAATGGAATGTTGCTACTACTTGGCCTTTTCTCAAGAGGTTTAGTTGTTTTACATCACAGCTAGCTTTTGAACATGGCTGATACTGCACCTGTCGATACCAAGGAGCTATTGGAATGGCCAAAGAAAGATAACCGAAGATTTCTACATGCTGTGTATCGTGTTGGTGATCTTGATCGCACTATCAAGTATGTTTCTGTTCTCTGTTTTAACATGTAGTCTAACGAGAATATTTCATAACTAGGTGCAAGTGTTCTGTCTGCTATTTGCTCCAGGTTCTATACCGAAGCTCTGGGGATGAAGCTGCTTAGAAAGCGTGACATTCCTGATGAGAAATACTCAAACGCCTTTCTTGGGTTTGGTCCAGAGGAATCTCATTTTGTCGTTGAGTTAACATACAGTAAGTCATCTGAGAACATGATTGCTGGTTGCCTGAATATTTTAGATTTATCGGGGTCTTCATTCTGTTGGTGTGGACAATTGTTCTCGTGTAATACCTAATGATATTCACCCTGTGTGACAGATACGATGAACCTTCAATCTCTTTCTCTTGATTAATATTGGTATATGTGCTTAATCTGCATGTTCATGAATGATGTTTGTTATTGCTTATTGGCAGACTATGGAGTGGATTCGTATGACATTGGTGAAGGGTTTGGGCACTTTGCAATTGCAACAGAAGATGTAATTTTCATCTTCCACCATGGTTTAGAGGGTTGTCCATACTCTTAGTGATCGGTGGTGGTGTTTATGGATATACAGGTTTACAAATTGGTCGAAAAGGTTCGCTCTCTTGGAGGCAATGTCTCAAGGGAACCTGGTCCAGTGAAAGGGGGGAACTCCATCATAGCATTTGTGAAGGATCCTGATGGTTATGCTTTTGAACTGATTCAGAGAGGTCCTACTCCTGAGCCACTCTGCCAAATAATGCTTCGTGTTGGTGATTTGGAGCGCTCTATCAAGTTCTATGAAAAGGTATTGTTTTTAGTTTGATAGGTGATATAATTTTTATTTTATTTTATTGTTATGTATTATTTTTTATTTTTCATGGATTTTCCTTGAGTCTTGGCCAGTGATGGTCTCCTTTGCTCAGACAGTTTGCTCTATGCAGTCGGTGTGCATTCAAGGACGATTTTTGCTATACTATTACTATAATCCACTGCCAGAAACTCTCTAGTTTATTATAGCTCTCATCACGCATTATTGTCCCTGGTTTAATTTGCTTGTTCTGTTTTACGTCATGGCCTGTGCAGGCAGTGGGGTTGAAGGTATTGAGGACGATTGACAGACCTGAATACAAGGTTTGCGAATCAACTTTGATCTGCTAGTCCGTTTCCTGGTTTCAGTAGTTGCATGACCAAGCAAATGTGGTTGACGTCTTACATTGTTTTCTATCTTTTTTCCTTTTTTTATTTTGAATAGTACACCTTGGCCATGCTTGGTTTTGGCCCTGAACTGGAGAACACAGTGTTGGAACTGACTTATAACCATGGTGTGACTGAATATAGTAAAGGGAATGCTTATGCTCAGGTTCGTAAACCACATGCAACTTGCCCGTGCATTGGCAGCTGACGTGCTTATTAGATTACTGTGTTCATGGAATGCAAGTTTGTTGCGCTCACAGGTTGCTATTGGGACTGATGATGTATACAAAAGCGCTGAGGTTCTCAAGCTGGTTACCGAAGAGCTGGGAGGAAAGATCACTCGACAGCCTGGACCTATCCCTGGAATCAACACCAAGATCACTTCTTTTCTGGACCCAGATGGCTGGAAAACGGTGAGCCTTTTAATCCTTGCTAGCCTTGTAGTGAATATATTTATTATGATGAAGAACATGTTCTTATTTTTAGCACACCAATTTGTTTCCTCCTACCCTTTGGTACAACTGCGATGGCTTTAATCTCCATGGAGATTAGGTTTTCCCACTTTCTGTTAGCAATGTTTGCCTCTCTAAATTGGCAGTTTCTATAGTTGTCCATTCTCATACGGGCAAACTAGCAGAAGTCCTGTAAGTTAGCGAAGTAATTTGTGGAACACCCTACTTGCCAGTCAAGATACGGAACTTCTGATTCCATTTTACAAGCACAGCGGCGGCGGCGTGTATGAATTCTTTTGTATAGATGTAGGTTACATGCTGGATATAGTTGGACAGTAGTTTGTGAAGCCTAGAAACCAATCGTGTATACAATTGCATTGTTGTGTCTTTTCAATGTTATCTTTGTGGTGTTGACTGGACTTCCATGCTAATGTTTCCGCTTTCAGGCCTGTAGTTGCTTGATTGCTTCACTAGAATTGCACCTCCCACTAGAAACCATGAACATTTCACGTCGTATTGGCTATCAATGATCCAAAGTAATTTCTCTCTGAATATGCAGGTTCTTGTTGATAATGAAGATTTTTTGAAAGAGTTGCAGTGAACCGTTCAATGATGAGAAGTGAACTAGAGGAAGATCATCAAGGTGTCATGAAAATAAATCAGTATCACTGGTATCTGGTGAAAGCTTCTATCTTTTATCAGTGTAATACACACCACCGTCAACAGCATGGTTTAGTGCATCTATTGTATCAAATTCATGAATTTATGGTATAATCATGTGCGGATATGGTGTTCTAATCTGGATGCTCCCAAGCCGGACTCTTTAAGCTGCGTATAGCGTGTGCCAGTGCTATTAGGTGTAAGGCCCTTTTCTTCTCTTTCAAAATAAAGCATGAGTGAGTTAGAGTCTCTCATACGCTTCTGTCCGTTTTTTTGCTGAAATGGTACTCTGGAGACGCTCGATGTTTCTGCTGCTATTTTAGCATTTATTTGTCTACGGGATCGAAATTCTCGGTGTGCCCTGTTTGGTGGTCGCTTTTAATGTATACTTTGAACAGTTTCTTTGCAAATAGATGCTGTGTTTGCATTGGAATGAACCATTTCTTGCTAACTTTCGTCAAAAATATGGAAAAGGGGATCAGTTCAGATTGCTGATTGCTTATGATGAAAGTGATATTGATATTGATTCAAAACGGTAGAGATGACAACGTAGTTGTCATGGCGTACAAGAAGTCAGGATTAGTTTACGACTTGTCCTATAGGAAATCTTTCGTTTAACAATTTGGATTAATATTAATATTTTATTATAATCTTTTTAAAAAAAAATTTGGATAACTTTTACAATTATTTTTTTTTAATTCAAATTTATAATGATAAATAATTTTTTTTGGAAAGAATTCAAAAGGGATATAAAAAATTCAAGAGAAAAAAAAGGGAAAGATTATGAATTAAATGTTTAAAATTAGAGTTGGATAATGATAAAAAAAGAAGAAGAGATATGTGGATGATGATTTTGGTGGGAGGTAAAGGGACAATATTGTATCATCACCTCCTCAAACAAATCCATCTTTCATCGATGATTTTGATTGAAATATTATGGATGAAAAAGTTCTATCTATTTATGGTTTGATCCATTTTTTTTAAAGTTTTATTTTAACATTATAATGTTTTTAAATCTAATGGACAATATTCCTATATTCTTATTATATATTTCATGTACTTATCCTTTATTCAATGGTTAAGATTCAATATTTATCTTAACCGAATCATATATATATTATCGACTTGTCATGATTAATCCATCACCTTGTGACTACTTTATAAATTTCTCTGACATCGACTTGCCTTATGATTATGCCATGACAACTATAGATGACAGACAAAATTGATGACAATAGCACAGACATGGTTCTAGCTAGATCGACGATGACAGCGATGAGCAGTTGGAATGTTGATGATGGTTTGCAGAACAGGAGCTAGTTGATATTTTGCCAGATCATAGTCACCAGATACCTCTTGCGATATGAGAAACGTCGGACTAACTCATGATTCTAAGAAACCAGTGCTTCTGAGGATGGCATTCCTTGCTTTGCGAAGATCTCTTCCTTTGAGAGTTCTTCCAATGCCCTCACAAACAGAGAATGAACATATCTGCCGCCTTGCTAGCTTCCTAGCAATATACTCATGTGGGGGAACGATCCTCTCCTCCTCTTCGTCGTCCTCATCATCACCATCGTCGTAGTTGTCCATGACATGGCCTTGAACCCATGAATCATCACTCCTTCGACCAACACCAATAATATTGATCATCTTTGTGCTACCAATCATTCTTATCTCAGATGTGCCCATCGGAGCCAATTGTCGCTTGAACATGGCATGATGATCGTCGCTGTTAGCTTCCTTGGTTGAGTTGTTAGAACTTCGAACAAGTCTGCGAGCACAAGGGTCGATAGTGGAGGAGGATTGAATATCCTTCCACTTTCTCGTTGTAGGATCCGAACTGATGACCTTTGTCGTCTCCATGACATACCAAACATCTCCTTCTTCAAAGTCCTCATCCTTGAGATACCTCCTGCCATTTCTTATCATGGCATATTTGCTTGCCATTTAAATGATAATCAAATGGGAGAGAAACACCGAGTGGGATATGGGAGAAATGCACAAACAAAAACAGCTACTTCACTCAAAATAGACAAAAAGGAAACTGTCTGCTTTTTGTGGGAGGTGGGTTTGATTTCCTACTCCTTACTCCCAGTTCTGAAGTGCTAGTGGGTTTGAACTTTTAAGATGAATGAGTATGTTTATAGTGGAACGAAGATGGAAGAAATAGACGGTTGAAATAGGTGCGCTAAAGATAATTGCTAGTATGATCATTAGTCTATGGTCTCTTCATGATTAGTGGATTCAAGTGACCTATCAAGAAAACAAATGTTCATAGGTTATGTTATAATGATAACACCAACTCATATATTTTCGTCACTGATAAAGTTTAAAAAAACGAGATATATACAGTCTTATCTTTGTAGACAAAAAAGATTAGGATTCCCAACTAATCATATACCTATTTCCCATCAAAACTGTGCAAAAAGCATTACCGATTCATTTGTTATTGAGACGAATGCTTAGAACACAGTATCAGAAATTTGTAAATCCGAACACGGACTCAATTGTAGGAGTAAGAAAAGCTCCATGTTTCCCCGCTATAACTTACAATATTGTTCAGAAATCAAAAAATTCTAGAAACCTGATGCTGTTGAAACCCACGGTTATCCAATAGTAGTGTCAGATTAAGAGTCCTTGTTTATAGTGGGAGAATAAAACAAAGGGGTCATTATAAGCCCAATCAATGCCACAGAAAAAAGCAAAGAGGATGACTTTGGTTTTTTGTTAAATGATGTAGAATATCAGTAGCTACTGTGTTGTTCTATCCAGAATTGATTTAGTGGTGGAGGATGTCGCAAGCCAGGATGCTCTCAGGGAGACCATAGAGAAGCAAAAACCACTAGTTTGGGAGAAAACAAGTTCTGAACTTGGAGATATTAGCCGTGTCAACCTGATAATATCTTTAACATCAGAAGGTTTGTAAGTCATCTGTTACGATCAATTAGGTAGGAAATAGTGGAATGATTAATAAATTATAGAGGTTTTTTATTATTATTATTATTGGACTACTCTTTTAGGAATGAACACTTCTCTTAAACTTATGGGGCTGAGTTGATATTTTGTGCTCTTTTTTGAAAGCCAGGATGATGTGGAAGGGTCAATCTGAAAAAGGGTTACCTAATGTTTAATGAGGTTCGGGAACAAAGAGTCATGCCTGATGTCATAAAGATATCGGAATGAAAGCTGTCCAACCGTAGACATCCGAGGATCGAAATAAAAAACGACTATTTAGTGTTTTATAAGAGCACGAAGTGAAAGGTCCCGTCTCCCGAAGAATCTGGACTGAAATTGTTTGTGTAAGAAATCGAAAAAAATAAATATATTAATTATATTGATAATTGTGTAAGGATACGAACGTCGAAAGAAGAATGTACAACTTTAAAGATAATCACACGCTTAGTTGATTATATTATTAATTTCTCTTAAAATAAACGAATCATTAAAATTGAATTATAAATAAAGATACGAACTCGTTATAAAATTTAAAAAATTTTAATATAATTATCTCAACGATCTAAAAAATTAATTATATCAAATATAATTTTAAGAGATAACAAAATATCCTTTATCCTCCCCCTGTTCCCATCTATTTTCTCCTCCACTCACTCACCTCCCTTCCCAGCCTTTCCCCTCCCCCGCAGCCACACCCCACCAAACCCCGAAGTCGCCGCCACACGCCGTCGCCTATCGCCCGCCGCCCTCTCTTCCTCCTCCTCTCCTTTCCTCATCTGCCACCACTCCCCGCCACCACTACCAACCACCGCCACCATCCACCATCGCACCGAGCTCCACCACCTCACCGCCCAGCCACGCCTGCTGTCGCCGTCGTCAGCAACGCCCCCGCCTCCGCCTCCGCCACCCTCAGACGCCACCGTGCCCAACCCCCGCGGCCAGCCCTTCCTCCCTCACTGCCGCCTCCTTTCCCCGCCACCAGCCTCGCCAGGAAGCCGCAGCCAGCCAGCAGCCAGATCCTAGCCGCCGCCGCTGCGCAGATCCCCCGTCCAGCCAGCCGCCGTCACCAGTCAACCACCGTCGGAGCTGCTCCCTCCTTTTCCCCCTCCGATCCCCTGCTCCCGAGTCGCGCCACCGCCAGCCAGCCATCACAGCCAATCATCATTACCGCCAGCTTGCCGCCCCGCTCCTCTTCCCTTCACGCGTGAGGTAACCCAACTCCATCAAAATACTCTTAATGTGATGATTCCTGTTGTGGATCTGAGACTGTATGTGTGATGTGTATGGGATTGATGGATGATGTGAATTGATGGTATCTGGAATGCGGTGAGTTTGGGAGATAGGTTGATGTATGGAGTGACCGTATAGATTGACGTTCACTGTTTGAGTAACGATTATACGATAATGCGATCTGATCGTAACTAGAATTAAGAGTGTAGTTATTAAAATAAAACCGTCAATGAATACGATAATACAATTAATGGGACATGAAAATGAGGATTGTATGGTCGCATTGGTAGGGACGGATACCCCTTAGATGGTTCTTTGGTTGCATGGGGGAAAGGAATGGTACACTTGAGGATTCTATGGTCGTATGGGTAGGGACGAATACCCCTTAGATGGTTCTTTGGTCGCATGGGGGAGAGGAATGATACCCTTGAGGATTCTATGGTCGTATTGGTAGGGACGGATACCTCTTAGATGGTTCTTTGGTCGCATGGGGGAGAGGAATGGTACCCTTGAAGGATTCTATGGTCGCATTGGTAGGGGGCGGAGGCCCCTTAGATCACTCTTGGTCGTATGTAGGAGAGGAATGGTACCCCTTTGAGGATTTTATGGTCGCATTGGTAGAAGCGAATGTTCCTTAGATGTTTGTTTGGTCGCACGGAGGAGAGAAATAGTACCCCTTGAGTATCCTATGGTCGCACTGATAAGGGGCGGATACCCTTTCGATGGCTCTTGGATCGCGATTGGAAAAGGGGAAGGAAAACAGTCTAATCTTCCTTCGGTGATGGGGCCTAACTGTGAAAGTCAATATTGCAGTAACACATGCTTCAGTGATAGGAACAATACTGATTAGAAATCTGGATGAGATATATCATGGTGGGATCATAAATGAATGATTAATAGAATGGTCGGGATCAAATAAAAATGATAACAAAAAGAAAAAGAAAAGGGGGTTTTAATATACTGTCCAATGTGACGTGCTATGGCAGGTGACAGGGTTATAGCACGTGACATCCAATCCATGACAGTACCCAGGGTCTATTGAGCGAATCTTTGCTCATGGGTTTTCACTGTTTTCTTTGATTGTCTTTTGTGCAGGTTTAGGTGAGGAGGGTGAAGTTTCTGAATAGTTGTTCTGGCATGGGTCCCTCTGTATTATATGTAATATTTGGAATGCACGATTGTACTCGAGTCTTAAAATCGACTATGGATGATTGTAATATTACGTACTGTTTTCTCTTGCTATGGACTCCGTTGTGTAGCGAAAGTGACGTCACTTATCTTTCAACTATAAAATATCGTGGCGTTATAGTTCGTGGATATCCGATTCTCAAGGATGACCAAAGTTACAATTAGGTGTATCTTGTCCGCTCCGACCAACAAACATTATCGACCGTTCACTACTTCGCTGTAACAGAATAATGCACTCATCGACTCGATCAGGGTCCAATCAGCCCTGAATTAGCATTGGGCTCGGATACTTCTGGGCCTCATTTTAAAATCCGAATATCGCAGCCTTCTTTTATTATAGACCCCCTTTGGGCCTCATTGGCTGTCCCATCTTTTTCATTGAAGAGCAGCTTCTACCCGCGACGATGGCGAGCTGATTACAAGGTGAGTGTTTCGAGCAATTAGGGTTTGCTGTTTAATTTCGAATACAGTTAGTTTCTCTATGATAGAATTGTGTGCTTTTTAGTGTTATGTATTAGAAAACCCTAATTTCCAAGCAATTAGGGCTTTGTGGATCGAACTATGGGGTTTGGAATCGGCTTTGTGGGATAATCTGTCTGGGGTACAAACAGTGTGAATGAAGTGGATCGGAGTTGCTCCTTAGTTCGATTTTTGTTGTCGAATGGTGGCTTTAGCTCCGCTTGTAGATTCGCATATTATTTTGCGCTTTTCATATCAGTATATCACCCAATTTGTCCTAAACTACGTGAAAGTTTGACTTGTGGGATTGCACAACCAAACATCATTTTATGCAAATGTGTCGTGTAACACAGCTCGTAGTCTAAGCCGTGTATTTTGTCATAGTTTCGTGGAACACTGAAGCTACTGAACATTAGTGTTCAATAATGTCGATTGTAGTGAGTTTTATGTTTTTTTGTGGGACGGATATGCACTGTACATGAATTTTGGCTTGAGGTTAGTGGTTAGTCTCTGCAATTGTCCAGCCCGCAATTTCTGGGAATTGGTTAGAGCTGACTTCCTCTGCTGGCTCGCTCGCCTTGCCCGGTATTGGGTAAATCTAGACATATTTGTTATGTCAGGTGCTCGGTTTGTTGTAGTGAGTTATAGCAACCAGTAAGATCATTCAGTTATCCCGGGAAGCATTCATTGAGTTCATCAGCCATCGGTTACCTCAGTGACAGGCTCGATACCCTTCCTAGTTTTATGCTTAAATAAGCACTTCCCTTTTTTAGAGCAAATTCTTACCGTACGTAGTTCACTAATAGAGGTTGCTTTCTTTCATGCTTTTAGAATTATACAAGATCTCGATTCTGTGACTTCATTTCATAGAACTGCATCTCGGTCTTTCTATGGTTTGGTTCTGTTCTACGTGAATGGCAGTGTTGTCTTGTTGCGCTAACATATGACAAGTGTTCATGGTTTTGAGAAGATTAAACTTTTGATTCAATTTATATGGAGATTGAGAGAAACTAACAATTTGCTTGTATGGAAATCGACAGAACAAGCTGATTTTGAGTATCACAGCTGGAGTTACTTTTGAAGCAAAATTAAGGTGCCTGACTACCTACATTGAATCTTCCTCTTGAGGAAGGAGAAACTGCTGTGAGTTCTAGTTGAGACCGAGTGTTCAGTAGGAACAAAGGATTGCAAAATGGGAGGCGGAAGAAAGAATTTGAAGAGGGTAGCTGAAGGAGAGGAAAGCATATCTCGTCAAGAAGGCCAAAGCATTATGCAAGTTGTGGAATTGCGAGGTTCTAATCTTATCGAGGTATGCGTTTGTTTGCTTGTGCTTTGATGTCTTCTTCCTCCTCTGGATCTCAGATAATCCAACTATAGCATGACTGGTTATGAAATTAATAGATCCAATTTGCCACTGGATAATTCAACCCTGCTTCCCCACGAAAAGCGAAACAGAGAGAAGAAAATTACCAAAAGACACCCTTCCTAGAGATTGAGCATGTGACAGCTAAAACCTTAGTGTCAGTTATTTTCAAGTTTGTCTAACTGTAAACTGACAGCTCGTCCATCGTTACATGCCGGACTGCTGGATTTGAGTCAAGTCATCTTGATATTGAATTATATTTTTAAGAAGATTAATGACTTTTGGCATCGGCACTTAATTGCTTCGATTTTTTAGAATCTGGGACATATTCTATAATAGGATTTGCATCATTGCCATCACTCACATCAGTAGAGGTAGCAACAAGGAAAGATACTACTAGTTCTCTTTCTTTCTTTCTTTCTTTCTTTCTTTCTTTTTTTTTGGTGTACACCCTAAGAGATTATTTTGCTATTGATACGAAACATTTGATTATACAGGGAAGCCATTTCCCTATTCCCAAAACTTGGGCTTGTCTGCAATTGACCAAAAGTTCATGTGAGTTTTGTGCTAATATCCCAGATTCCCAGCAGAAGTGACCTATAACTGAGCATTTTTTTTCTCTCGATAATTACCAATAGCATAGCTCAGTTCTGATGGACTTGGAAATCCTGGTTCTTCTCTTTCCTTTATAATATTTTCCGTGCTATGTAGTAAACCATGACTTTAACTAATCTCTTGTATTCTTTCTTAAATCCTCAAACATTGTTGGCATGTTGTGGCTGTGAAATAATTTCTATCGAATTATACGCTGCTTCAACAGTTCAACTTGTATCCATTTTTCCAGGTCATGGATGCCACTGGTGACAAGTTGTTGGCATTGTTTCCAGGAAAGTTTCAAAAGAGCATGTGGATAAAGAGAGGTGAGACTCGTCAAAGATATCTGGAGATCCAACCTTCACTTTTGTAGTTTTATTTTGAAATACATGAAATCAATGTTCCCTTTATATTTATACCCCTTGTGAAGATATCCTTACTTCTGTTATTCCTGAACTCTATTATCCTTCTTGTGTGTTTACAGGCATCTGTGTTACTCTTGGTAGCACAGTCATCCTAATATTTTAGGTGGTAGTATCGTACTCCTTCATAGTTGCTTCATAGTTGCGGGTTTGTTGGTTAAATATGTTGTAGATTCTAGAATCACACGTAACATGTCTTCTTGAAAAGGAAAAAACTTCTTTGGGTGAACTGAATTTAGGCATCACAATGTTCTGACGTGTTATTGTCATCAGAACCTTGATTCTGTATGAACTATTTCCTTGGAAAAAAAGCTAAATGCATTGGTCGGTGGTGATATGTAGATTAGCATCTGTTTCCATCGGTATTCGTGTTTCCCCACCTACTTGTGTGTTGTTTGTAGGGAGCTTTGTTGTGGTTGACGCAAGTGGCGGGACGGAGGCTGTGGAATCTGGTCGTAAAGTAGCTTGTGTAGTCTTGCGGGTCCTCTTCTACGAACAAGTACGACGACTTCAGAAACATGGGGATTGGTACGTGTCCTTCCTGTAATTTTTCCGAAAGTTTGTCATGCTCGTAAACTGAATAACTTGTATGCCTTCAAAAATGTTAAGGCTTTCATCTTGTCACTATTTCTATCAATGTCTTCCTAAACTTGTTGCAGGCCCGAAATCTTTAGGTCGGCGTCCATTGAAAGCTCCAACAAGGATTTGCTGAAAACTGCTCCTCGACTAGAGGATGAGACCAGCTCATGCGAAGATGATGGACTCCCCCCTCTAGAAGCCAATACAAATAGGATGAAACCGTTTGGCTTACATACCTATCATGATTCAGATACAGATACGGAGACATAGTGAGCCCATGGGTGAGGAGAACTGATGTGTTATTTATTCGGCTTTTTATCGGATTGCCAGGAGCTGGTCTGTTAAGTCGTGTGTAATGAAAATCTGCTTGTGAGATTACATAGCAGAGCTCAAACCTTACAGAATTTTCATGACAATTTGGACCATAACTCTTATATTTATGTAATTGATACATTTCCTAGGCGGCTGATGCGCTATAGCTTTTGGATGTTTTGCTTCAGCAGGTAATTGTCCATTCTTGTTGGCCGTGAAGGTTTATGAATGATAGTGTGTTAAAGCTTGTCTTCGATCTATTTGCATGTTTGTTTGCTGGCTGGTAAAGAAACTATTAAGCCTTTGTTTAAAGGATTTGGTAAATGGCTACGGTCTCCGGAATCAATCGATCACTCTCCAGGTTTTGCTTGACAGTGTGTCGTATTTCTTTTCAGAGCTCCAAACGGATCAACCTCCAGGATCCGTTACGACATGGCAAGCTGATGTTTTACCCAACCTGTTAAGCAAGAAAGACCGTAGCGGATATTTGGCTACCGACAGCAACAAACAGCATAAATATTTTGGCACAATTTTTTCCTGAAAAAGGCAATGCTGTTTCTATCCAACATTAATCAGATGCCAGCGGAAGCACTTCGACTGTACTGCTCGTATCAATTACAAGCAAAATACTAGACAGCCAAATCCGACCAGTACCTAACTGTATAGGTTATCATAACAACAAAATTTGATACAACAATGCATTACGCAATTTGTACTCCAACCCTTGTAACAACTGCTAAATGAACAAATCAAAGCATCCACAAAACTCTAACCAATTCGGCTTTCTGAGAACCTCATAACTGCGGAAAACTGAGGCAAAAGTTAAAAATTAACAAAGAAGTTTCACATGTTACCAAGAAGCGAAGGCTGACCAGAGCAAAGTCTAGAACCAGCTTTACATCATCTGAGATTTCTCAGGCCAATAGGTATATAACCTTACAGTAAATGTCGATAATAACATACCTGGTGATGGTTGAACATAGAGCCAGCAATACTCATGCCGGAGTAAGACTGATCAAGGGTGAACAATTAGAAAAGCCATCCATCCAAAACTTCACAACAGCGAAATCTCGAGCTCAAGATTGACGGGACGATTCAAGGCAAAAATGAAGCCATATCAGGGGGTGGCAACCCCATTAAAATTGTTAGCAATATGCATTTGGATCTTCTCTACTTCGAATGCGAGGTACGCCATCCTCCCTCCAGACAATTCGGTCTTCGCACATTGCTGCAGCCACCTCTACATATAAGCAATGTTCCTAGAATGTAACACCAAGCAGCACTGTAAGAAGTTAAGAAACTACAGGTCGTTGCCTACAATTCAGCTACAACAGTCTCCCAGTTTCTCATAGGTGCATATCGTTTGTTTTTTTTAAAGACAACTTTGGAAGATAAAACTCAAAGTGTCAAGACAGATTCAGAAGTGCAGAAGATGAAAAATAGAACTGGAAAAGCCTTCTAGTTTACATAAATACTGAGATGAAGCACTCCAAAGTCAGGAACCTCTGGACCTTTGGCAAGGATTGAACTCCAGTAGCACAATTTTAATTTCGATAAAGTACGGATGTATCTTGCATTTAACAACTTCGTTATAAGTAACGGACTAACCTCTTTTAGAACCCTTGCTGCCAAATCCTCAGGGGAATCACTTGCTAATACTGGCACTACCCTCTGTGCGAGAATCTTCCCCTTGTCATACTCCTCGTTAACAAAATGGATTGTGGCGCCTGAGTATCTGACCAATAATAGATGAACATTATTAACTATCAAGTACAATAAGCCCTCATAAATCTTAAAAGAATTTAGTACTTAATGTTCTAAAAAATAGGCCCTATAATACCTTTGTTCAAATCAATCAGGCATGTATCTGAAGAAAAAGAAAGATGTGATCTAGATTCTGGCAATGTTAGACACTATGAGTACAGAATAACATATCTTATATGGATAAGATTATGAAAGTGCTACCTTGCTCCGGAAGCAATTACTTGTTTATGCACCTTCATCCCATAGAAGCCTTTGCCTCCAAAAGAAGGAAGAAGAGACGGATGTATATTTATTATGCACCTTGGATAAGCCCAAGTCATTTCAAGTGGAATGAGCTTCAAATAACCAGCAAGGAATATTAAATCGACGTCATATTTCCTGACAAATACACAAGTCGATTTATAACACCAAGGATGCTGACTGAGGTATTCTTAAACACAAATAGATTTAAGATTAAAATAAACGACAAAGAGCAAGTGGAATGAGATTTGAGGCCAACGATCATCTTTGAACAAAACAAATCAAAAATCCATATCATAGTAGCATATGAAAGGTTGTACAATACATTACTGTTTGAAGGGTTTACACCATTGCAATTCAATTCTTATAAAGTCCTAACGCTGCCCTTATCAAAAGAAAAAGAGTCCTATTTCTGAACTAATAAACGTTTTAGGACCAAGAACGTCTTGGACAGCCTTTTCCAGAGCAGTGAAGATACTCTATCAAAGTTACTGATGCATAATTTTATGCAGAACTGGCAACAGCCTCCATAAATTCTAAATGTGCTTGCAATTGTTTCGTTAAAAATGTGACGAAGTAAACAAAATTAAGGGTAAGATATCTAAGAATATACACAAGCAGGGAACAGGTGAAAGACGCAGATTTCATATCAAACCCCAAAAAAAAAGAAAATATGATGTGGCAAAAAGTTAAAAAGTAAAAATATATATATATATATATTCAGCATTGACAAAATGCCAGTCCACTTAACTCACCTGAGAGTAGCCATAAGATCACTCACGGCTATTTCATGAGGTTCACCCTTTGATCTCGGGAACAAATATACAGGTATACCTCTATCTCTCGCATACTGAGCACCTCCACAACCTAACACAAACAGAATTTGCATAAGATCATGCTACATAGCTTTTCATATCAAAACGAATCCCCGTAATCCAATGATCCACGACATCACTTAAGCATCTTCCTTTAACATGATACCAGTTAAAGCATACCCATACAGATACAACTCTTGAACAATGTAATCAAGCATGCTTCAAATGAAACTAAATAAATATAACACCATGCGTGATCAGCTCGTAAGCAGCATAACATATAAACAAAGCTATTAAACTATCGGCACATAAACGAAGCTACCATGGACCGAAACCATAAGACAAATCGTCAAAACTTCCAACCCAAATCCAATCACATACACAAGAACGATTCATCACCTTCTTTGTTAGAAACAACAAGAACCACATCTCCATTCACCTCGCCACCAACCGTCGCCTCGTGAATCGCCCTAAAATTCGACCCTCCTCCTGACACAAACACGGCCAACTTCTTCCTCCCCACGTTCATCCCCAAATCCCCCACACCACCTTTCCCACTCTCTTCCCCCAATGTCAAACTTTCCTTCTTGCATTGCACTCTCATACTACACCAACTAGACTTCCTACAACATAGCGAAACACCCCGCCTCGCCTCGACGAAACCGTGTCTACTGGCTTTGACATTAACTGACGTTGGTTTAATAAAAGATAGGGTTTTGCAATGCCCAATTGTCGTAAAATGTCTGTATTGCGTACATGGAGTGAACCCAGAATGAAAAATCTGAGCTTCCATGGATGGATGAATTCACAAAAGAGTACTTGAAAATCAAGGAATTGAATTTGGATTAGCTCAATATTTGCTTTAATGGGTTTTGGGGAAATGGGGTTTGAGGAGTTGATGGAGGAATTGAGGAGGGTTTTGATGATGGGTGGGGGAGAATTTAAAAACCCTTGTGGGATTGACGAATTGAAGAGCCGGCGAGGATGGGCGGCGGCGGCGGCGAGGGAGACCCCGGATGATATTTAGGTCAATAGAATTGAAACATGTTAAAAGGAGTTGCGATTACAATATAGATAACTTATGTTATTTGTATCAATTGTTAGCTTTATCTTTTTCTTAGTGTAAGTCAGCATGAAACACAATTCTTGCAAATTTCAAAAGATATATAAACTTTTGATATACAATATTATCTACTTTACATCAATAATTTAAGATAATATCATATCCATTAAAAAGTTTTATAAACATGTTCAACAGCACAAATTTAATTTAGTCATAAGATATTAACATAACATGATATTAACGGTTTTAATGTCATCATTTTCTTATCTTTTTGGGTTAATTTTTTTCGTCTTGATTCAAATCTATCTTGTCTCTTTTATATAACGTCTGATTCATCATCAACAAAATAAAAGTGTTAATCGCATTCGATCTTATGCAGAGTTTGCGGACCATAGTCTGCGTCAATTTAATAGTCTGCTGAGATGCCGGGGTTGTCTTGGTTTTTCCATTGCGTTATACCAAAGAAAGAACCGGAGCACGCAGAACCAATATGCAATCCGATGAAAACCCTTCGGCAGCTGCAAGAGGTAGACTGGTAGTTAAATTCTTCATCGGATTATCATTTTCATGCCTTAGTTTATACGTGTTCAACATCGAGCGCTGATGATGTATACTCAATCATAGTTTATAAAAACACATATATATGGCGTACTTTCGTAATGTACATAAATTAAACCCAAATGTCTATTAGAATCGTGGATTGGTACGGTTTTGTTCAGAAGCATTGACTTGATCTACTTTTTAGAATAGCATGTCGTGTATCAAGTCCAGTATGCAAACTTTTGGATGGTAAAACATTAGCAGGGTTCGTTTTGATTGCAGTTTTGTGCTTAATGCTTGAACTTTGAAGAAATGTATCGTAGTTGTTGTTGAATGTGCAAACTAATGATCGCCTAATTCCAAAAATAAACGGGACTTATAAAAATGGATTCTTTGTTGCGACGAGTTTCTCTCTACGATGAGATCATGATACTAGGACGTCGTAGAAATTACTTGGTGGCTGGTGTTGCATATAAACTTTTGTTGGTAGAATCAGACATGAATATAATTGGTTTGTTAATCAATCTGGGTTGGTTTAGTGGTGTTCGACTCAACCTTCTTTTTGAAGGTTTTGGGTTCGAATCCCACTAGTTTCAAAATTCAGGTTGGGCGTGTCATTGATTGTTGTGCAAAGGTCGCTTCGGGCCGGAGAGATCAACCTCTAAAGAGCTGTTGTTTTGGTCTTAAATCATGTTGGTTATAAACTTGCGCCTAGTGGAAATTCCATGTGAGAACAATGAAAAGCAAGATGATTAGTCAGTCGCCTTTTCGGCATTTATCTTCTGAGCAAATTGTCCACTGATGTGACCAGCCTTCCAGAGCTTTTTTTTTATCATCGATATAACGGCGCTAGACTTTCTACAGCTATTAGCTTCCTGTCAAAGCACCCCTGGACTAATAACCTCCATATCCAATTTTATTCTATATCTTCGTGGTTGCAGCTGCCATACTATGCTTAAGGAGAAAGAAAATATATGAACAGGAAATTGAGACGCTCATGAATAGCCAGCAGCGCATCCAGGATCAGGTGAGCTGATAATCGATCCGCTGATGTAAATGTATTGCTTCCAAGAATTTTGTAGTATCTGTTACAAGAATTTGCTTAGCTACATTGATATGTTTTGTATAGATGATACTGCTGGAAAGCGCGAAGATTGCTGCGGAAACTGTGGGTGCTTTGAGAACTGGCGCCGCCGCAATGAAGAGAATGCAGAAGGCTATGTATGTATTAAGCCTCTACGAATTCTTCGTAGGAAGTTGCATTTTTGTTAAATTCTTGTTCATATTTATTCTTTGACGTGTATCTGGAAACTCACTCTCTTTCTTTGCAGGAATATTGACGATGTCGATAAGACGATGGACGAAATCAACAAGCAGACCGAGAACATTAAACAGATCCAGGAATCATTGTCCGCTCCAATTAATGCCGATATTGATGAGGTTTACGTCCTCCCTCAACCAACATTAACAAAAAATGTTCATCCCTTACAGATTCTTTTAACACATTTTAATCTTCTTGTATGTTACAGGATGAGTTAGAGGCAGAACTTGAAGACCTCCAGGCTGCCGAATTGCAGGAAGAGCTTCTTGGACCTGTGACCACTCCGGTCGTGACAGCTCCAATGAGAAACCCGGCTCCACGACAACCTGCTTATCATGCTCCTCAGCAGTTACGTAAGGCTGAGGAGGAAGAACTCGCTACATTGCAGGCCGAGATGGCGCTTTGATAGAGAGGTAGTTCTGGTTTTGGTATGCATAAGTTATACCATAGAGGCATACACAAATAGAGCAAACAGCAATGAGGAAGTGAGGTGCCATCACAATCTGCACTTAGGAACCATATGAGTATTTTCGTGTAGTATGTGAATTCAGGATTCGACACGTGTTTTCCAAAAAACTGTAGTTTTCACTACTTATTAAACATTTTGGATCTAAGGTTCTAATTTTAACCCTTATAGACCTTTCTTCCTTAAAAATCACTCGACTAAAATAATCTACTTATTTATGTAAAAGATAATATTTGAATGAAACACATTAACCTTTATATATCATCTGCTCCACAAAAAAATACAACACTTTTCTAATTTGGAAATTCTACAAACGATACAACACTTTCAATTTGGAAACTTTTTTTCTATAAAACTATCAAAACACGGATACTTTTTACTATCATATTAACTCATTCCATTACTTTTTTTTTTCTCACTTCTCTCTCTCACAAAATCAAAAGGACAATTACGTCATTTCTCTAAAATTCAACACACATATAAATTATATTCCAAATCAAAATATATGGAGTGAGTAATATACAAAAGAGTTAATATAATAAATAATCAAATCATACACTAAAAAGAAAAAAAAAACTCAAAACTATTCGTTAAACACACAATATCAAGAAACTAAATCATTAACCATGTGAAGAAAAGCAATTTAAGCCACAACATTACTAGAACAAACAGCGTGAAACACTAGCAGCAGCAAGAGTAAAAGCGAAGGGATAAAGGGGACGGGAGAAAGGAAACCAGTTTTGAAGTTGAAACAACTAGAAAAACAGTAACACATAACATCAAAATTCCAATATTCCAAATTCTATTATGGACACTTGAGACGCACTAAAATATCATAACTAATATACACTTGATTATATAATGGGTGAATTGTTGAAAAGTCTCAAATGTAAGTTTTTCTTACGTGTTGGTCCTATTTTCGATTTTATAGTTTATAAATACAAAATTCCAGTTCACAGAGCATGATATCCAATTCACAGAGCATGATATACAGTTCACAAATCCAAATAGGGATCAAAACCTAAAAAAAACTTATATTTGATATTTTTAACCAATTTACCTTTATATAATTTTAATGTATTCCAACATATCATATACTAAACTCAAATATCAAATTTATTTAGCTATTTGGTCCGATTCGAAATACACGATACGGTTTTTGAAAACTTTTTCCCATACTAGACCGAAAATTCGGTTCTTAAAAGTTACTCATTTCGTTCCATCCTAACTAGATTGATATCATGTCGATACGATCCGTTTCTTATTGGTTCGGTTCGGATAGTTCCCTTACATTTTGCACACCTCTAACAATCATAATGGAGTTTTGCAAATTATGATCTCTATTTTGTAATTATTTTTAATTATAAATGTGTTTTTATTTATAATGTTGGAAAATTTCGTTTGTTTTTAAGACAAAAAGTGATGAAAATAGTCAAAATGAAAGATATTTATAATTTTGGATGGTCAGGATGGAATTTTAAAAGAGGTTTGTAGGAATGAATAGAAATCAAGCAATATTGTTGATTTTATATCATAAAATAAAGATTTCTTATAAGAATCGCTGTTATAAAAGCTTCACATGAATATTTTTTTTTATGATATAAAATCAATTAACATGGATGATTTTAAATCAGTCATATATTATCAGTTATGTTTTTGGAGGTTATCAAAGATTTCAATATTTTTTTGGGTGAAAAACCCTTCAATTTAACTATACACATCTATAGTACTCTCTTTGTCCTATTAAAATTATGACCTTTGTATGCATGGTTCAAAAAGTTTTTTGACTTACGAATCGTATATAAGAGAATCAAACGTCTATTTTTACAAAATTATCATGAAACATCAATGATAATTTAAATTTTATTCTTCATTTTTGAGACATTGATTAAATTCTATTGTATCGTTAAGACGAATAACAAAAAAAACCCCTGAAAATATGTGTTATTGTTACTATATTCCCTCTATTCCATATATTTTGTAACATATACGTATTTTGTATTATTTCATACGCATAAATACAAATTTTATTTTTATATCAAATCACGTTTGATCGTCCCACGATATACATTAAATTAAAATATATAATTTATGCAATTATTTTACAAAAAACTTATAAAAAATTTATATTTAATTATTATTATATTTATATTAAATTTTATATCCATAAACATGGAGTCAAAAACGCAAAATAAGTGGGACTGAGTCAGGAGGAGTATATGACAAGTATATACACAACCCTTCCTCACTTTACACGTTTCAAGCCGGATCTCCTTCGCCAACACTCCCACCCCTCTCATCCATGGCGGACTTCGACACCCGCAAAAGCCTAGCACTCACTTCCCTTCTCTCCCCGACCCCAGACAAATCTCCAAAGGGAACTGTCGACGCCCAAATCCTCGCTCTCCTCCAAACCCTAAACCGCCACCATTCCGTCTTCACCACCAGCTCCTGCTCCGGCCGCATTTCCCTCTTCTCACACTCACCCAAATCCCCCAAATCTGGCTCATGGGTATTTCTCTCACATGAGGAGGCGAACCCGGATGAATTGGTGACCCTTTTGTTCGAATCGAAATGGATTCAAGGGGATTCCGATTTGGTGTTCAGGTTTGAGCCGATGATAGTGGCGGTGGAGTGTCGGGATATTGGGACGGCGAGGGATTTGGTGGCGATGGCAGTGGAGAGCGGGTTTAGGGAGTCGGGGGTGACGAGTGTGAGTGGGAAAGGGAGGGTGATGGTGGCGATACGGTGTTCGATTAGGATGGAGGTGCCGTTGGGGAGAAGTGATAGGATTTTGGTGTCTGAGGAGTATGTGAGGTATTTGGTTGAGGTTGCAAATACAAAGATGAGGGAGAACTGGAGGAGGATGGAGAGGTTCTTGGAGAAACTAAAGTTGTCAAGTTGGAGTGATGGCGGTGTTGGACGGGGTGTAACCATGGTTGAGGGGAGGAATGGGGATGAGTGTGGTGAGGGGGTCGGGCGTGGAGAGGATGATGGGTTGGAATGTGAGATGGAGAGAACGCGTATTGGCCATGATTCGGGTAATTTGAGAGATTGATGTGTTATGTGCTGTGTTTATCAGTTTATGTTACTTGTTTGATGTGTGGTTTGTGGTGCAAATTCTGTTCTATTTGGAGGTTAAGGGTGAAGAGGGGTTTATGGTTTAACACTCTGAGGGCATTACAAGCAGTCTCTTTGTAATAATATTACAGTAGAGTCAAACTGTGCACATGTCGTCCTCCCCATATCTTGTACTTGACAGGATTAGTTGGTTGTTGCCTTTGGCTCTTTTTGTGTTTGAGGGTTGAGAGGAGTGTTTTGATCTATGATTCTTGTGAAATTGGATTGAGTGGAATGGCTCATTGGCTCTAGTTTGGTCATTGACCTGGAATGGATATGTTATGTGTCAAGCACATTGAATTTGCGTATGGGATGTAGCTTTCTACGTAGTTGGGTTGACTACTGGTGCTTTATATACAAGGTCTATGTTTGGAGGACAGTATATTCGGTTGTGGCTGTCAATTCTGGAATGTTATGCCGCTGCTTATATTTCGTGCTCGGTTTGGAGATTGATTCACTTTATATACAAGTTCTATGTTTGGAGGACAATATATATTGTCGTGGCTGCTGTCGCTTGTCGATTCTGGAATCCTATGCTGCAGTTTATATTTTGTGCTCAGTTTGGAGATTGATGAACTCATACTATTCTGCCATCATGGAGATTTGAGCTGAGACCTGGAGCTCTTTTTGCCATCATCCATGAGTGCTGTGCCATTATGTTGATATCAAATTGTCTTGGTTAAAGATGATTTCCATGATCCTTAAGCAACTACTTTTTATTCTGTCGAATTTCGGCCCCTGGCCTAATTAATCCTTTTTTATTTATATGATGTTGAAGTCTACACCGTGACATTATTAAAGTATTGCTGATTGCAGGACTCCTTTACTTGCAAATGTCTCTACAACAACTCTGAGTTTTTAAATAATTGGCAGGATTTGATCTAAGGAGAACTTAGGAGATCCCTTAACAAAAGGGTTATCGAGAGATCAGGTTGAAAAACTGTCGAGGAGAATGGGGTTAAAACCTATCAATACGGAACCAAAGGAATGGATACCCAACCAATATGACTGGATATCCCAAGAACTTGGCTCTATGGAACAACTAAGTTATCAAGGTTCTAAAAGAATACTTTGAAAGAGAAATCTTTCACTTATTCTCACGACACGAAGTGTAGAGCAAAGGCTTTTAATGACTCCACATGATACAGAGGCATGTAGGAGGTCACCTATGTAAGTACGAAGTGTTACCGCTTCAAATGAAAACACTTATTAATCCAAGATGGTCCAAGGTCGAAAAGAACACAATAGAGTACTTGAAATGCCAAGGTAGGTAGAAGTTGTATAGGTACTATTGTCTTGGCTTACACAAATGATTGAACAATTCAAGACATTATGTTCACTAATTAGCCTAGTAAGTCTGATAGTATTCTATTAAGGAAGGTTCAAAGCCACAAGTTACCTATCCTGATGTAACTTCTGTCTGTTTGAACTTTTCTGAGTCTGTCTCTATCAATTTTCATTCATGTGGGGATTGTTGGATTATAGTGTGTTTTGAGCAAATTTGATCACATCTTAATGTGGGTCTCGAACGTCGGTTTGGAACGACTTTGAGCTTAGCGTGATCTATGTTCATTAGAGATGAACGTAATATATTAACACTCTCAAAACTCATAAAGGATAAATGAGAAATTGATGCTCCAAGAATGGTGTTTGATGCATTTAATGTAGAGGAATATAGCAAACCCACATTGAAATTTATGTAGGTACAAGAATGCCTTATAAGTGGGAATCTTGAGATAAGGGGAGGGTCCTTTGGAGGTACTCAATTTTGTGTGTGGGGGAGGATCTAGGCATGTCTTGGTTAAAATACACGCTTGCGCGCGTCGGATCGGACCGGGCCGCTGGGCTGTTGGGCCAATTATGCTGCAACCTAATTATGTTGGGTCAAGCCTGTCTTGACCTGTGACAGGTTTTGGCTCCAACCGCTAACGAACCAGAACGCGCCACATGTCCTCTCGCCAACTCCCATTTGATTCTTATATAAGCATGCACCGGATTCCATTTGTTTACACACTCATATTCATTCTCTTCCTTTTTCAACACGAGCGTATCGACGTGTTGATTCTCTCTTTTTTTTTCTTTTTTTTTTTTTTTTTTGCATTGCACGAGTGTATCCACGTGTATTGCGATTCTCCCTCTATTTCAAGTGTTCGTATCGAGTTTCAATTCCATTTGAGTTCTAAATCCAAAAGTTTCAGACATATATAAGGTACGCTTGAGTACTCATTAAAGCATTGTAATTTTGACGATTACGTGTCGGTGTATGTTGGAGTCAAAATTACCGTAGTCCGTATACAGTGAACGAGACAAAATTGTCTTAAGAAAAGAGTGTTTACTCGTCTTGACATAAACTGGTCTTGCATTTTCTTTCCTATAACTCCATTTCATCTAATCAATAAGGAATAACATAAAATCCCACTCTTCTTTCATATTGCTCTTACTTTGACTAGACGAAGTAAAGTTACCTCTTTCGAACTTTTTCGAACAATCACGAACAAAATGTCCCTTCCACAATTGTAACATTCATCGTTTTGAAGATGCCTTTGTCTGTCATTGGTCTGAGCTCCCCCTTGATGAGAGCTTCTCTTGAACTGTGAATTCTTCGAAGACTCCTACTTTTACCAGCATCCTTACTGACGTGGTTGCCCATCTTGTCAATCTCCCTCTTGGTTTAATTTCTTCCATGCACCTCTCTTTTTGCTAAAGAGAGACATGGTTTCTTCCTTAATAGAGACTCCAGGCATTTACTTGTCTGAAGTTTCTTGGTTATCCAAAATACTCTCGAGATCCGTGAGCGTCGGCTAAATAGCTCACCTCTCTTAACCCCGTGAATAATGATTCTTCTCATACGCGGATCACTAATTGGATTCTCTGGATCCAATTTAGTAATCTCTTCACATAAAGCTTTCATTTTAGTGAAGTACTGACTTTCCTGTTGTAGGACTGACATAAGCTTATTCCTCAGTTGTTGAAGTCGAGCATCGTCTATTTTGACAAATAGGGTGGCTAAAGTGCTCCATGCTTCCTTGGACGTCTTTATGTCCTTGATTCTTTGTAAAAATTCATCTTGTATAGAGACGTTAAAGTGAACATCGTCTTATCACCTTTGATATTCTATTTCTTCAGGTCATTTTTCGTCTCTTTTGATGGTGTTGCATCAGGACAGTCAATAATCTCCCAATGATTTTGATCGAGGAAGTAAAACTTTATTCAAATACTCTAAGTGATGTAATTGTTGCTATTTAACTTCTCAACACTATTGACCGAGCTGCTAACCTAAGTTATGAGACTTTATAAAAAATATTTTTATGTCGCGGTAATTTTTTTTTACCACCGTAGTAATATTTTACAATTCCAAAATTGGAGAAGTAAAAATATTTTGGGTTTAGGAAGTGTGTGTCATGATATATGTATGTCTAGTAACAAATGAACGATTGAGATTAAAACAACACAAATCAAGGGTTAAGGTTAGAATGTTATCTTTTAATTTTAATCATTCATTTTTCACTGTTTAATCTCAACCATTTATTTTCACTGGAAACACATATGTCATGACAACACTTCCTTTTCCCAAATATTTTCTGATTGTTACTTTATCTTTAACAGACTGGTAAAATTTATTTACCGAGATTGATAACAATAATATTTCAGTAACTGCATGTCTCTGACGTGGTTCTGATACACTTGTTGAGAAATCGGATCATCGAAATCAAAATTTATCGAGAATTATAATTTTTAATAAAAATAGAATATTATAAACCCGTATATTTTATAAAAAATCACACTCTAACCGTATTTAGTATTTATAAATTATACCACATATTTATTTGGACACACTTTAGTTACACCAAACCTGTGTTAAGTGTCTAGCATTTATTCTTATTCTCTCTAAGGTTGCTATACTTGAATTTTTGCTGTGGAATAACAAATTGAAGAACATTGCTAGCCTATTTATAGACTAATTCTAAACAAACATATGTAAGCAATGAGTTAACCATAATAACATATGGGTTTATTAGAAGAATAACTAGAAGAAATGACCCAATTATCTTTGAAGAACCAAATTGTAGAAGAGAGATTGAAGTTTGATCATTCAACATTGGATATATCGACAAATATTGCATTTATCGGAAAAACTCCCTAGGTTTCAGTTTGATTATTCAACAATTGGATGTGTCTGTGTACAATGGTTAAGTCTCCAAATTGGACTTTCAGGGTTTTATTTTTTCCCAAAAGAAACAATGTGGGCTCTTTTTGGTAGGAGCAATTCGACGCCACTCACCATAAAAAAAGAAAATGGAGTTGATTGTGAGTTGAGACTCTCACTGATACACTGATATATTGATAGATATATTGATAGCAGGAGTTTTATTTGAAATTTGTTGGTGAGTTTAGTGCATCATTGTACCATTTTTTTGAGCTCAATTTTCAAATCAACGGTTTCGCAGGGTCCAAATATTCCAATACCAACATCATTGTTGATGCTCTTGAGATCTATCCAATTAAGTTCATGAATATGCTTTATGCGTGTATCCAGCAATGCTACTTATGCTACTATCACAAACATGGTCTACTTTTGATGTAACAGTCATCAAGTAATTGACTGCGTGACTATCTTGCATCTGACTCATGCCAAGCATATCCTCCAATTCTCCAAACACAAATGCTACTTATATGAGAAGGATCGACTCAATAACAATTTTTAATAATGTTCTTAAACTCTCTATAAACCAATCGTTCTATTATATTGCATCAAAATTAAAGAACATAATTTTTTTTTTTTTTTTTTGTGTCTATTTGACAGGATTATGTTGTAAAGCATTGCTTGTATTTTGTTTCCATCCACTTTATTCACTCATCTCACACAGCTCTTGTGTGTATCCGTCCATCTACCTTCATTGTGCTACCAAGCGAAGAACCCGATATATCCAAATCTGTATCATTTACTACCTCACTCTCATGTCACAGCGACATTCACTGCAGTGGGGGCAAATCAAGACAACCAACTGCTAAAATATTTATGGGCTTAACCTTCCCTTGTCCCCACTACGACACACACTACTCTGACCAACCTCCCCTCATTCATGGCTCCTCAAGCACAGTCCTCACTTTTACACTTCCCCATTTCTTCCCCATTTTTCTCAGATTCACACCATTCTGTCATCTGGGTTGCTCTCAGGTTTGGGTCTTTGAGGGTCTGAGGGTCATTTTTGTGAGATTCACAGCATTTGGTCTTCTGGGCTGCTCTCAAGTTTGGAACTTTGAGTGTCGAAGGGCCATTTTGTCTAGGATTCACACCATTTTGTCATCTGGGTTGCTCTCAAGATTGGGACTTGGGGTGTCTGAGGGTTGAGTTTGGCGATGAGAGGAGGAATGGGAAGTGATGGGAGCAGATTCTGGGTGGTGTTGGTGGTTTTGGTGTTGGCTTGTAAGTGTTCTTGGTATTTCTCTTTGGTTTCTTTGATGGGTTTGTGGTGATTCTTTGTGTTGATTTGTGAGTTGCATTGTTGGTGTTGTGAAACTTGGAGCTTTTTGGTGTGGTTTGGTGTTAGGATTTGGTGAATTTGAAGTGGGATTTTGGATTTTGGGAAATGGGTGATTGCATTCGTTAGCAATTTGGTCATGAATTTTGCTTTTGGGTTTGAAATTGATTAATGGGTTCATAATGCATTTAACATTTTGGGAATTGGGCAGTCACATTTTGTTTAAGATAATGTTGGTTGCTGGCATATCTCGTAGGGATTCACATTTTCTCCATTTTGGTGTTCACTTGAATGTGGAGAAATTAGGCTCTTGGTTTTCATGTATACTTATATTGGTAGGAGGTTACTGGGTGAATTTTCAGCATTCCAGTGTGATAATTATCTGAGCTATAGTTACCAATCGATAGGTTATTGCGAGCACCAGCGATATTGTGCCATAACTGGAGGTATTGAGTGGAGCAGATGAGAATTTCTTGACATTTGAGAGTCGCTATGCAATACGCTAAACCCACTAGCGAACTCAAATATGAAACAATGTACTGGTTCAATTCGCTAGGAGAATCTAGAAAATTTATGCCACAAATGGAATTTTTCTTAAAGGACCTTGTTTATCTTAGGGCATTCCTGCTTACTATGACATCTTCAATTAGCGGTCTCTTGTATTACGCCACTGATGAAGAATCAGCTCACCTATCTATATTTTTTAGCATCAAAATATTAACAAATCTGTGAAATGTATTGTTCATTTTGCTGCTTAGGAGTAGAATGTTTGTTTCCTTTCTTTTCCTTGTTTGCCCCTTACTTCTCTTTTCTTATTGAGTGGTTACAATTCCGTTATATGTCATTTTCATGTTGCAACAATGTATGCTACTTTTGTAGCTAAGGACTGTTTCTGATGCAGATGTCAATGAATCGTTGTGTATTCCATCGATTTATCTGAAAACTTCGGTACCAATAACCGATGCCAGTGATGCCTTTCTCCCGATGATCTCTCCGCAGAGTTCACCAGAGCCGCTTATGCCTTTTCTTGCTCCTTCACCGTTGTCACCTTTCACGAATTACACCGTTCCTAAATTGTCAGGTTCTGTTATTGTCAACCACATAACTCAAGCGTTCATATTAGTTCTTGTCAAAACTTGCAATGATAGTTACTTACATGAGTTTCATGGAACTGTAATGCAGGTCTATGTCCTTTGAACTTCACTGCCGCTGAAACGTTGATGACTTTGACATCAACTGATTGTTTGACGCTGTTTGCTCCGTATCTTGCTAATGTAGTATGCTGTCCGCAGTTAGAAGCTAGCCTAGTCATTCTCATTGGCCAGTCTAGTAAAATTACAGGTTCCCTTGCCTTAAATGCCACAACAGCGAAGCACTGCCTCTCTGATTTCGATCAACTATTGGTGAGTCAAGGTGCAGATGATAATCTTAAGCAGATATGCAACGTTCAATCTTCGAACCTAACAGGAGGAACTTGCCCTGTCAAAGACATTCATGAGTTTGAAAGCACGGTGGATACATCAGCCCTTTTGACTTCCTGTAAGATGATAGATCCCGTGAATGAGTGTTGTAAGCAAGTTTGCCAGAGTGCTATCTCGGATGCTGCTCAAAAATTGATTTCAAATTCATCTCAGATTGCTTCTCATACTTCTAGCAGAGTTGTTGAAGATTGTAGGCACATTGTGTTGCGTTGGGTTGCTAGTAGGCTTGATGCTTCCAGTGCCAAGGAAGTTCTTAGGGGCCTTTCTAACTGCAATGTCAACAAAGGTGAGTGCTCTGGGCCATGACTCGCTGCATTTCGTGGGGAGAATTGCATGTCAGGATGCCATGTTTGGAAATGAAGTCTTCCAAATTTATCTACATTATAGTTTAACTACAGATACGTCATGATTGGTCGACCTAGGTAGCCCGAACAGATTTTAGTTCTTTTCCTTGTTCCTGCACCAGGTTGTCCTTTGACCTTGCCCGAAACAAGAAATCTTGCTAAAGAATGTGGTAATGAGATAAGCAATCAGTCCACATGCTGCAGTGCGATGAAGAGCTATCTGACTCACCTTCAAAACCAAAGCTTTACCACTAATTTACAAGCTCTGAATTGTGCTGCATCACTCGGAATGGAATTGCAGAGCCAGAATGTCACCAATAATGTCTATAATCTTTGTCATGTTGGCCTGAAGCAGTTTTCTCTTCAAGGTTTGACTTTGCTCAGCGTTTTCTCTCCCGTATTATTAGAACTTGGCCTATTCCGGGTACTAACCTTGATTTTCTTTGCGCTTTTGCTCATTTGCTCTGACACATTGTTGCTGATAAAAAACCAGCCGGCACTCAAGGTGAGCATTGCTGCAGTTCATTTCATATGTAGAATATCTATTGATATCCATTGTTGTTTCATATATGGACTCACCTACGCTGATATTCGTGTGTTTTTCAATTAGAGTCAGGATGTCTGCTACAAAGCTTACCTTCTGACGTGGTATTTGACCAAACTGCTGGCATCACCTTCCTCTGTGACTTGAACGACAACATTCCTGCCCTGTGGCCATCTGCAAATCAGCTACCAGCTTCATCATGCAATGGAAGTATGTGAATCCTTTTCTCTTTTTGTTCTGGTATCCTAAAGTTGTGCAGAAATCATCATTGTAATCATCTAGGTTTGGAGTAGCACGAGGTGAAGTTGGCGATGGTTACTCATAAAAAGCTTGCATTTAACTAGTTGCCTAGCATAACTTAATCTATGAGTTTCTAGTTCTAATGTTCTTCGAGGTGTATCTTTGCAGCAGTGAAAATTCCTGCACTTCCTGCTGCAGCATCGGGCAATGCAGGTAAGTTATGTCGGCTTACGTGATGTTACTCTTGCTCTTATATATCTATCTCAGTAGGATAATCGTTCCCTGCTGCAATGGATGCATCAGTGCAAAAGGGCTGCATGAACATCGTTTTTCGATTGTCCTCAATTTGGAGTTCATTCTTGCTGATCCCAGTTGTTCATCCATTTTTAGGTCTTTGCGTCAAAGAATTCAGGCACGGCTTGGTCCTAGCATTGGCAACTATCTTTATGATGCTTTGTTGATCAAATGCCCAAGACTCAGATTTTTTTCGCCATGAAAATGATATTCATCGTGGCAGAATGGAAAGCAAATGGTTCATCTTCACTTCGCCCTTCTAAGAGCTTCAGATGACATCTCCTATGTCACTCGGGCCGCGGGACTTCCAAATGGTATATTAATGTCTTTGACTTGAGAACGAGACAAGTAATGAGATAGATCTTCATCTTATATCGAGGTGTATGATTCTTTAATGTCTTGTAATAAGATGTTTTTTGTATAGGAAAGTAGGCAGTGAAGGAAACTACAATGTGAATATTGTGATGTTCGTGATAGCTTGTTGCGTATTATTTGTGAGTTTTGACTTGTACCATTTCAAGAGAACCATCACTAAACTCGACTTTTGGCTCGACGAGTGATTCACATCAAATGAACTACAATTGAATCAGTAGCAGACACGGTACCCAAATTCAGCTTGAACTAGAGAATCAAAGTTACAAGGATAACGAACGGAAACCAAGCAAACAATGCCATCGATCAGTGTAGTCCAAGACTCGATAAACACCAGTCTTGTAATCCACAACCTGCAGCCGGTACACATGCAGAGTCACAATGTTTTACAAACACAAGTGCTCGAGATCAGATATTACAAGGTATCAAAACAATGAAGGCTAAAGATCGTGCAATACTAGTATGTTTGGAAGAGCAACAACAAACTTAAGTGATGCATATAGACCAAAATTTCCAAACCATATTCGATTACAAAGGCTCCAACCGCCTCGATAGCTCGACAATGACAGACAGACTAAGTTTCTACTTCGCGTGCCTCACATACAAATGCAGAAGTCACTGCATCCTATCTTACCCAATAGTTTCCTTAAACAGCATGTACAAAACAACACAAGTACCTGAGTATCTAGTACCTAATAAACCTCGCATTTTGCAGGGAAAGAGCATGCAAAGCTTGAGAAAACAAAGCTTTCACTGCCAAAATTCACAGATTCTGCCACAACTACATGCTTAAGTTGGAGAGTACCAGTGACTCATCATAACTGCAGTCAACTGCAAGCAGAGACGCCACTGATTGCCGAATGCAAGGGTGCAAATCCAGGAGGATCCGAATGAACTTGACTCAATTGCTTGACACTATTCAATTCATTATTCATCACTCTACTTGCATCTCGTCTTTGCTTCCTTGATCTGAATGGACACCAGTCTTTGAGTTTGCCGCTTGCTTGCCAAGCCTAGAATGGTTGGAAAAGCAAAATCATCAATTGGGTAAAGTTCAACATCCTAAAATGCTCTTCATACATTCGGTAGAAATATGCCCAGGATTTAACCACACAATGAATTAAAGTTGCACACCAAATATGAAATGAGTTGGGTTTTCAAGGAATTACAAATCAAGAGCATCCAATTTTCTTCTGATTTCGCTTGACCACAAGATAGGATCGACATTTTTGGGCAATGAATTTTGCTCTTGTGATCTTTCATTCAACCATTGCTCTGTCTTGTAACATTCTGTAAGGACCTGCAGGGTGGTTCAAGAGTTCAAATCACGAGAGCTGGCCTAGTAAAAAACCAAATACTAGATCAAAGCAACTGAAAGTTCCATACTGCATCCTTGCTGTGGGAAGGCAGAGATGCAGCAGCGGCTCGATTATCTGCAATGCACTTCAGTAAGTCCCTGGTTGCTTGTGCCCGAGCCTCTTCATCTTTGTAGCGATTTTCAATTGGATCCAACAACTATATGTAAGAGATATTTTAGTGATGACCATGAAAATTTCATTGGAATAGGCTGCACACGATTTAAGCAATCTACCTGTTTCAAATCTTGGAGTTTCTCACGATAAACATCCTCTGTTTCATCATCTCCATCCTCGTAGAGCCACTCCTCAGTTTGCTGAAGATTATGAGATATATCTTCCTTCTCCGGGTCTGAAGCAAAGCTCCGGAATGTACCTAAGATCTATTCATACGAGAGTTAGTTTTCACTTTCTATTAAAAAGAGGAAACAGGCAAATTAAATAAATATTTTATGGGCACCAGAGAGTCGTTCGGAAAACAACAAGAACTTGAGGTTCTGTTGGTTTGTTGAGAAAAGAAGCAATAAAGCAGTGATGCAAATAACTAAAAAAAGCAGCAATCTCTCAATTGCAGCTCCCCAGTGCTGTAATTTGTTTCCTGATCAACAGGTTTTCCTTCATTGTAATAAGCATTCCATTGCAGGAGTTAGTTCTTAAGCTTAGTTAAAGGCTCACGATAAACATACCTAAACTCTATAGAACGAAGTTCCCATTTTATCCAAATCAACAAAAACTACATTGCCTCATGTTCAACATCAAACCAATTGAATAAACGTACCAGCTCGGATAATCCTATTCCTACCTTCTAAAAGTTCTAATGCCAATGCACTAGCAAAGCTTGAAAAGGATGTCCAAACTACATACAGCCTCAGGAAGTATAACAATTAACACTGTAGGGGAGATCTATAGTTTCATTAATTGTCAGAAGCTTAAGATGTTCGGTATCATAAACAGAAGAGCAGCATTATGTCTCAGAACCAATTTTGTATCGGTACCAACATTATATCTATTATTCACATGTGTAAAGAAAGAACAAAACCAAACAAGACATATTGTAAACTAACAAGTGTTTACACCAAGTCATTTTCAGTCATTCAAGCCCTGCAAGGCTGTATTTGCATGGAACAAAGCAAGTGACTCAAAAAATGCGAAGGATATCAAGTGCCGATACTTTTCCACCAAACCATAACAAACGATAAATCTTGGACGTTACCTTGCTGCGGGTTTCATAGACAAAAGACTCCAATGCATTTTTCTTATCTTTAGCTCGTTCCACTTTGTCGTCCTGTTGTGCCAACTCAAATTCTCTTTCTTGAGCTTCTGAAACCTCTGCTCTTGTCATCCCACCATATACTGTCTCGCTTATTTTAATCTCCTTCCTTATCTTGGACATGCCTTTAGCAGGGCTGTTATACTGTACAATAAAATCTTGTCACTCCAACAGACCAAGCTCGGAATATTCTTACTGTATGGTATAAAATGCTCCGCATTCAGGCCGGGAGCCTGAAGAATCATGGATTTGAAAGTAAACAAGATCTTACAAAGACATCTAAAACTAATGACAAAATAACAAGCAAAACTAACTAGACAACAATTCCATATTAACCATAGTGTCGATGGCAAGAATGTGAAGTTGATTCAAGTCGTTAGAGGACAAATTGGACAATCGTTTATAGTTCTCCACCTTTTCTAAATCATGAGCAATAATATTGTGGTATGATCTACATGTGGCACCTTAACTTGATACAGACAAGAACAGCACATTGCTCCATCAGAGCACCCTCTACAGTCTACATACCTCGGCAGCATGTTCATGGTCAAATTCAGCTTCCATCTCATCCCCAGATGCCTCAGCACTCCTCCCAATAGATTCATCCATATGATCTTCAAGGAGCTAAACAATTCAAAAGTTCCTGAAAGTTCCTATGAATGCTCCAAGAAAAATAGGAGACTCTATAGGTGAGATAGAGAAGGCAGAAATACCGTTGCTGATTCTAAGGTAACAATCCCATGAAGATTTAGTTGAACTTTAACCTTCACCTTTGCGTTGGCAGGATTGGATGCTTGAAAAGGGCCAATCTACAGGAGGCGGCAAAAGGCAGAGTCATTGGAGCACGAAGAAACTAAAAAGAGAAATCTGTATACTAGGTGCAAACCAAGTGTGTATCAGACAATAAGGGGCCGACTACACAGAAAAGGACGGAATCATAAATATCCAGGGACAGGGAATGGAAGAATAAGAACCATTCCGGGCCACAACATATTCCAATCAAGGACATTTCATACCAATATTGCTGACCAACCTCATCCTTTACACTACACAGGACAATACATAGTCCTCTGCTTAAAATTCGAAAAATAATATATAATAATGTTATAATTGTCATTTGGAATGGAACTAGCAGCAAACAAAATCAAGGAAGGAAGCAGTGGCCCTGACCCTTGTGGGTGATTCAATCTTTTCTCATCATAAAATATGAGTGGCAAAATCAGATAGACACTCGCAATCAAATCATCCTATCTGTCACCAGCTACAGAAGTAGAAGTGACAGACAAAGGCCATGGGGATAATTTTTACTTGCTTCTGATTAAGTAACGGAAAAATGTTGGAACTTCAAAAGCTCCTTCTCTCGTGCTTCAAATAAATCCTAACCATGGATTTTATTACAAAATCAAAAGGATGAAAACAAAATCTAAATAAAAAACCAAAAATCAATGGTGGAGATTCATTTGAAGCAGGGAGAAAATGTGCTTTCGAAGCACAAAAGTTATTCCGATTAAGTAATTTTAGTAATAAATCCACATCAGTAATAACAAGATTAAGATTCAACTACGAAGAATAAGGAAGATGATACTGATGATCAAAACAAGTCCCATTTCAAAATGAAAATCGACTCAGAAAGCGGAGGAGAACCAGCTAGAACAGGCTAGTTAAGGCTATCAAAGTAGTTATGTAATGGAAAGACACTCCTTCATTAAGTAGCAATAGTTGTCCTCCATAAACAGTTGGTGCATTACCCACTACATCACCAAGTCTTGAGTCTCTTGACCAATGCGTTGTCATTTTATCAGATTTCATTCAAGACAAGAAGAATAATAACCTAAGCAGACACCACTAACTAAGATGTAACATAACTGAAAAAAAAAAACAAGCTAAAGTGTCCCATACCCTAAACATCGAGCTGAACTTACTTTAGTTACGGCATTACCACCTCCACAATACCATGGTCGCCTTCTTGCTAACCCATCTAAGATTATTATTTCATGCAAAAGCACATTTT
>JAOVYX010015512.1:0-27596 GCA_035668315.1 Drosera spatulata | reverse complement strand
ATCACGATCTGAGCAGTATATCAAACCAATGGTTTGTTAGTATTAAATTTATTCAGTTAACAGACAGGACCGGCGTTGATAAGACACGAATCATAAGACACGACTGATAACACCAGAGCTAGAAACGTTGAAGACATAGGCATCGAGTGGAGAATGGTAGGTTAATCAAGAGGCCATCAAACTACTACGACATCAACCATATTGTTGTTGGAGTGGTTAAATGGCAACAAGTTCAACGAAAGAGACAATCTCAAGATAAAGAAAGGGTATGCAGTTCAAGGCAAAGAAGCATGGAGCAATTATGTTTTGATATCTAATTAAGTTTTTTTTTCTTTAATTTTTATTTTTATTTTGATATTTTATAAAGTTATTTTTCATAATTCACAGAATTATTGTTTACAGAAATCATTATATATAATTCACGGATTCAAACGGATATCAAAACATAAATAAAACTTTCATTAAATATTTTTGTATAATTTGTTTTAAAAAAACTTCGTGTTAATTTACTAACATTGCATTGGATAGTCAAAACCAAGTACATATTCAAATACGAACAAAACGTAACTATCAACGACAATCATTATATCGGCAGGCTAATTAACCCCAATACCAGCAAGTAAATCACGATCTTTCCCTAATCCAAGACTCAGTTTTATTTTTTTGGGTTTTTTGACATATTATTCCCTTAAATTCTATATTATTTTTAAAAAAAATTATAATTTCATATTATCCCCTTAAAATCTATGATCTTGGACATATTACCCCTTTATATTTACATAATTTCATTTCACCCTTTAAGGACTCAAAATTCTTTTTTACCCCTTGAAAATTTATTATATGGACACTTTACCTCTTTTGATCACCTAATAAAAACATTATGCAAAATTGATAAATAATCAAAATAACATTGTTTTAACAAAAAATATGAAAGAAACAAAAAAAATCAAATTCTCTATCATTTTTCCCTATCTCTTCTTATATAAACTGACTCTAGCTTTATCTTCTCAACTCATTCCCTCCCTCTATCTCGACAAACCGTCGCTTCTATTAATCCATCATCATAATGAAATATTAGTAGTGCTTGCGATTGAACATTCATCAATTAATATACATGTACTAATTATTCTCTTGGAACTGAATGGCAACGGTTAGATTTATTTGAATTATTTTAAAAATAAAAATGACAAGGATAATTTTATCATTTTAAGCAATATTTTCGAATAGGATATGATAAAAAGGAGTAAAATCTCCATAAGATACATTTTTAAGGGGATAATATAAAATTATATAATATTTTAAGAGGATAATATGAAATTATGAGTTTTCGAGAAGATGATATCTAATTTCTTAAATTTCAAGAGGATAAAATGCTAAAAACCCTTTCCTTTTTTAGCAAACTCCTCTAATGCGAGGCGCAGAAGATAATACTTTAAGTTCACGTTTGGTACACAAGATAAGAGAGAGATTGATTAAACAATCCTGAAAATTTTGTGTTTGGTAGCAAAAAAGAAACAGGAATTATTAATCCCTTCTAAGGAGATAGCACATCTAATCCTCTCATTATTAATATTACTAGTTATCCCGTCTATCGAAATAAGAATTTCAATATTACTAGTATCTAACCGATCGTCATCGACCACGACCCTCGACTGGAGTCGACCGTCCCCGACCACGGTCGACCTCCGTCGACCGCCCTCGGCCGTCACCACCGACGATAACCGTTGGCCACGCGATCGACCGCTGTCGACAACCACCGTCGACTCCCGTTAACTTTCGCTAACGGCCGCCGCCCATCGCCACCATCGACCATGGTGTATAATTGTCACAATTCTATTATTATCAAAACTCACATGATATAGATGAGATGGGATAATCAATCCCCCGTATAAATAATAAAGGGATTATCAATTCGTTCTTTATTTATCCCATCTTATTTCATCCGTGTATCAAACGAACCCTAAGGATCAATGAGCATAGAACAATAAGTATGAGGCCACATTTGGTATGTAGGAATAGTTTTGAGATGGAATAAAATATAATATTATACAGGAATGATAATCGAATGAAATAGATTATTCCATTCCATCTAAATTGTTTAGTTAGCACAATCAAAATGAAATATTTTATTTATGAACACAATTAAAAATGAATTTTAAGTGCACTTAATATAATCAAAAAAATTAATATATATTATTTAAATAATAATTATTATAAAAAATATAAATTTAAAAATAATATAGCTTTTATTTAAATAAGCTATAATTCAATCTAATTAGTTTTATTTTTTTTATGATTTTTACTAATTTATTTAATTATTAACTACCTAAACTAAAAATAAAAAATATTTTTTAAAAACTAATATTCCATTCCGGCCGGAGTGGACGAATTCAGTCCGAAAGCCGGAATCAAAATAGACCTAAAGAATGGAATCTCATTCTGGAGGGAATTATGTATTTCACCGAATTGGAACAACCAAACATAATTTTACCCTCATTCACCCCTACCAAACACAGCCTAAAAGAGACTGGAATCCAGGACCAAGTTCGACGAAGCAAATCCATGCATTAACGAGTGACAAAAAGAGTAACAAGATGCAGGTTCGCCTAAACTCAAAGCACACAATCATCAAAGTACACGAGGGCACCATACGTCTCCAAGGCTCGCAGTTTCATGATAAAATCTCAACCTAGGAACCATCGCTACAACACCAGGATTCCTACAAACTAGGAATCCCAGCTATCGCAATACAGCACAAGAAGGAATGATAGCGAAAGAGCATGGTACATCGAACCAAGATGGGAAGAACACATGCAGATAAAGAGTACTCTGATCACAAGCACATAGAAAATTCAGTATCGTTCGGTTTTGATGGCCTTCATCACAAAACTGGCCAGTGGAATCGGTAAGGTTGGTACCTCATTACTGAAATTAGCACTTGCAAGTTTAATCTATGCTATTTTAAGACTTGCTTTCTAATGTCGAATTGAACAGAGCAAACCCGAAATATGCTGGACATGGTTCAGATCAGCTACAGGGGGGCATCTGCTATAAACCAGCTGCTACGATCAGCCAGCAGCAACGCCAGATCTACGAAGATATTGCATCTAACACTTAGAAGTTACAGCAACAAGCTCACCCAACCAGCTACAACCACGACCTCAACACTGTCACATGAGGAAGAGATTAGCTTCGGCTACGACAAAATGCTGCGCTAAGAGTAGGAGAAAATTTTACCATAAAAGAGACAAAGAGACCTTAACAAAAACGCTAACACTGCAAGAGGTCATAGCAAAGATGCTGGCTAGCAACACGTTCATCATGTTAAGCCATTCAGCATTATTCAGCACCATTCAAAAATAACCGAATCCACAGCCAGCATCTTTCAGGATAAAAACACAGCTGCACACCCACCTTCCTAAGAGGATGAATGAAGTCAAGACGTAAGGTACAAACATATCAATAGATACTGCTGGCGTAGAAAAGGGAAGTTCAGGAAAACAATAATGTTTTTCAGCAACACCTGTGCTTACTTTGACCATCTCTTCAACTGGAATCAAGACATCTTTGAGCTAAAACAGCAACAGATTGCATCGCACAAACAGCAAACATCATGATCTGCTCAAGAAACCACGACTGCTACAGCGCACATCCATCTCCAAAAACATCAACATCAGCTCTTCTCGAGCTCAACTATAAAAAGTCCATTTCGTGTTCCAAAGTAAGTAAATTTAGTCAATGACACGATAGTTTAAGCAAATACCAAAGACACACAACTAACAGGTGTTAAACGGTCGACACAACTAACAGGTGTTCAAGCCATGAGATGAGAATCCACCGAACTCCCCATGACTGGAGACAAGAGAGACTACGAATCGGACAACAGAACCATACCCCAGAGGACGAAAGGTGCATGCAGTTCAACAAGAAACAAGTTACTTCTCAAGTTTCAACAAACGAACATCAAATCAAGTACTCCATAATATGCGACAACTGAAAAGCTTGTTCTCCTCCAGCTCAATCTCTTCCAGCAATCATTGGTCCATCTAATCCTGTCCAAGACACATTGGTTTTGAAGGAATTAAACTTCATTCTAAGCTCAAATGAAATGAGTGGAGAAGGACGAGAAAAAGATGATATCACACTTCAGCGTCAGATTTAGGAGGGGATCGACTACGAGAATCAGCACATCAACCACGTGGAGAGACACTCCTAGGAGTTGGAGTGCGCGCTCTTCGTTCAGGACTTTCTTCTTCCCCCCGTGTTCTGCATGGAGGGCTCCTTCTAGGACTGTGGTAAAACCTCACGTCAGGCACAGCACGATAGTATAAAGAACTTGCTCACAAGTTCATTGTTATACAGGTTAAGAGCTGTTGATGAAAATACCTCTCATAAGGACTAGGACTCCGTTTATCATCATCATATCTATCTCTTCCACGAGCCCTGCTGTCACTGGGACTCCTGCTGTAGCTCCTGCTCCGATCACAATAATCTCTGTCTCTCCTCTGGTACCTATCCCGTTCATACCTGTCTCTGCTCCTACTACGGCTCCTTCTGTAATCCCTGTCCCTATAATCATCTCGATACCTGAAAGTTCAAACCATTGCATCCCACTTCAGAACACAAGAAAAGGACTTCCAATCAAACAGGTAGTAGAATGGATAGGAGTAACGGCCATTATCATATGAACAAAACAGGAACTAAAATGGAGAAATGGCATTGGCAAAGATTCAAATAGATGTGGCAAACTGGCAATAAATAAGTTTAAAGAGAAGGTGAAAATGACAAATAGAGAAAGTGTGGTGAACAATTCCCCGAAAAAGAAAAGAAAATTCACATCCACAACAGGCATTAGAAAAATTTTTAGATTTTTGCCCAAATTATTATCCCAAAAACCAACTCAATGAACTATCCCCTAATCAGAAATGAAAGATGCCAATGAATATGATCAAATCTTTTTGAACCATCACCATCAACAGGTAACAATCTTCAAACAAAAGAAGAAAAAAAGCTGCACAAAAAAGGGAAGTGAAATTGTAGACGGTCAATCCAGTCACTGGATAACAAGCTGGGATGACTAAGATCTTCTGGCATTGAGAAGTGTAAAACAAGAAGCATGACTGAAAAATCAACAACTCTACCCCTTGCCCACTTTCCAGATTTCCCAATGCTATATGGCTTTAAAGGACAATACTATAGAGTTCTAAGGTCACGTGTGGCCAGTACTTTTAAGATTCATCACTAAGCAAGTTTGAGTTTGGCTGCATCGGAGTACAATTTTGGTTTAGAGAAAGAAGAAAAAGCAGGCACTGGAAATACTACAGCTAAAAATAATTGTTTGCTCTCTAGGTGAAGTGGAAAAAACAGCAGAAAAATACCTTCGATGAGGGCTTCTCGATCTTGATCTGGTCTTGAAAGCTGGCTCTATTATCCTCCCCTTTTGACTGAAGGTACAAAGCACATGAAAGCTCACTAAAGATGGTTCAAACGAAGAAGAAAATCCCAACAACAAAATCGAACATGTACACAATGGAAAAGCATCGGAAAGCTAAGGATCACACCAGAAGCCAGCAACACTAGATACGAGGGCCAGGGAAAATAAAAGGTCAGCAAAAGCATCTCTTTAAAATTCAAGTTTCTAGTTTTGTTAAAAACAAACACAAGTTCCATTTTTCCCTTCTATATCTTTCCAAGGTTCCCCTCAATTCTTTCAAGTCAAAATGAGTGCACAATACTCATACAGTACTGTTTCAATCTTGATTCTAAAAAACCAGATCTCATTGTGCCGAATGGTTCCTCCATGAGCATATGCAGTGTTCTAAACAGCGTTTTAAGTGGTCGCTTAAGTAGCCGCTTAATCGTTTTCGGCCCTTGACTACTTGCGTAACTGAAAAAACGGTCCCATTAAGTGTTTTGACCGATTAGTCCATGTTTAGTCACTAAAATTGTCTAATTGATGCTTAAAAAACGTTAAACATTTAAAAAAATGTGAAGTTACCAAAAAACATTTTTCTTAAAAAGAAAAATAATTTTCAAAGACATACTTCAGGTTTTCGATAATTAAATTTTAAGAAAGGAAAAACATTTCTAAACAAAAAGAATATTACCATAATAATCTTTACTTGTTAAAGATTTGGTATTAACCTTTGACACTCCATAAAAATCTTTAATTGTTCTAGATATTCTATTTATTCATAAAGTATTATTCATCTATAAATACTAAATATCCTTAAATATTGAAAATCGATTAATCCGCTTAATCAACCATGTAAACCGTTTAATCATTAATTGGTCATGTACCGCTCGAGCAATGAAAACGCTTTTTAGAAAAGTGAGCATATGTCAGCATGAATCATGTATTTAACTGGAAAAACAATCACGAAGCTATGAATTTTGCCAACTTCCATGATAGGGAAAAAGACATCATGCAACACAAGCAAGCTTACAAGTTTACAATTACAGCATAATCAATGGCCAATCCAACCCAACTACCCAAGAAACCAATTGTATTCACCAAAACAACAATACTGGCCCCCAGAATAATTTTATCCAAACCAAATCCTCATCGAGCTTGATCACATTACTCCATTTCACAGAACAAGTGAACAACAGACTAATAACTCTTATCACAAGGGCACACTTCCACTATAATGATAGCAATAATCAAGCAAACACAACAGGAAAAAAGACAAGTGATAAAATTCTGCACACTTAATTGCTTTACTGGAGAAACCAACTACCCAAGAAACCAATTGTATTCACCAAAACAACAATACTGGCCCCCAGAATAATTTTATCCAAACCAAATCCTCATCGAGCTTGATCACATTACTCCATTTCACAGAACAAGTGAACAACAGACTAATAACTCTTATCACAAGGGCACACTTCCACTATAATGATAGCAATAATCAAGCAAACACAACAGGAAAAAAGACAAGTGATAAAATTCTGCACACTTAATTGCTTTACTGGAGAAAAAAACAGAAATAAACCAGATTTACTCACATTCGCTCTGCATTGGGCCCATACTTAGCAAACTGGACCATAATCTCTCTCCCATCAACAAGTTTCCCTAAAAAGCAATCAAAAATCACATCATCATAGATAACCAAAACAAGAGAAATGCTAGCTAGCAGTTACCACCAATCGCTAGAAACTCAATATTACGTCAGGTTCTCATCAATCATCAACAAACAATGTCAGAAACCATCTTTAGACAATTGCTGAAAACTAAAATCTCTCTTCAGATATTCATCAGAAAAAAATCATGTTGGGAGTCATCCCAATGCAGTCACTTGGAAACTCATCAATCCTCAAGTAATCATCAACATATCATTTACGGGCTCATTTTTGCGCAATTACTTGGAAATTCATAATTAATCATAACAAAAAAGGAAATTAAAATATCACATAACATTTCCCACGTCCCAAAAAACAACCACCAATTAACAACCCACGCGTTCCCGTGATGGGGCCCGGGGAGGGCGAGAATTGAGATGTAAGCAACCTCACCCAGGATGCGAACAACAGAGACATAATTACTGGAAGAGAAATGCTAGCTAACAATCACCTGCATATCATGTCAGAATCCATCTCTAGACAATTACTGGAAAATCAAATCTTTTGCAAGGTATCCATCATCAAATCATGTTGCATAACATCCAAAATGCAGTCAATTGCAAATTTTAATTTTCACCAAGTACGGATCAATAAATCATGCTAGTCATCATCTCTTGTGCAGTCACTAGGAAACTGAAATCTTCCATCAAATAGTCCACAACAAGAACACAAAAAATTTATAAATAATTCACATTACATTTCCCACAATAAAAAAACACAACAAAGGGTATTCCCTACCCCGGGAATGGAGAGAAGGAGATACACATAAATCTAATCCATGTTGCAAACAAAAGGTAGACCGTTCCTAAACCAACAAATCAAGAACCAAAACCCTAAAACGAAACTATAAAGAATTACCATCGAGCTTATCGACAGCCTTCTGCGCCTCATCCTGATACTTATACCGAACGAACGCAAATCCTCTCGACTCCCCCGTCCTATCATCACCATTCCAAAACAACCAAAGAAACCAAATATCAAACTCAATCACACTCGACCCAAACCCTAAATCACCACAAATTCTCAAAACAACCCCAGACCTGCGATCGCGAGGAATGAAGACATCGACGACCTTCCCGTACTTATCGAACAACGGGTACAGATCATCCGCCGTCGTACCTGCAATCACACAAACACACACATCAAAACCAAACCCTAAAAATCAGTGAAAGCGAAATCGAGGGATTTGGGAATTTTGGTGAAGGGGGAAAGGGTAGCTGTGTGTACGGAAGCTGATGTTGAGGATGAGAAGCGAGTATGTGTCGGTGATGTCTGGTGGACCCGATCGGCCGAAGTGCGACATTGTTGTGTGGCTGATTTGGGTTGGATTGCGCGGAGCGGGAGAGGGAGAGAGATGGGCTGAGTGGCTTCCAGGGTTTCCGCTCTTTCTAGTCTCTTCTTCTATTTCAGGGGTGCTGTTATGTTTACAGACAGACTTTGGTGCTTTAGTAGCCACTAGCCAATTTGCTGTTTATAAATTTGTACTCCTTTTATCTGGTATTTTCGTTTCATAATTTTTATAATAAATTAATTTTTATATGTGAGAAATATTATTTATAGTTTAAGTTTTATATTTTAATTCTTGATTAATAACGTAATTTTTTTTATATCGTTAAAAACAAATAATAAAATTTTTAAAATACATGTTAAACAATATAAAAAATAAAAAATTATCAGAATTATAAGACGAAAAAAGTATTTAATATAATTAGAATGTTAGCACGTACATTGCACGGGATAAATAATAATAATTAAAATAAATATAAATTATTTATAAGTTGCTTTTTTTTAATTAAGAATTGGTGTGTTGCGTTGTGATTTTTTTAATTTACAAATTGGCATAATTTTTAAAATTAAATCATATTCTTTCGCATTTTACCTTTTAACGTATCTATATAACTAAATAAAAAACCCTAACAAATCAAATCAAATCCCCTTCGTCGCCCCTACCTAGACCAATCGTAAAACAATCCGCCCCCAACCTACGACCACCACCGGATTGGTGGCCTACAAGATCGAGGACGAAAGAAATCGATTCTGATTTATTATAGATCATCTCGTCGTCTTTCCCTCAATTCAACCGACCCCGTCACGTCCGCTAAAGAATCAATCAGCTAAATGTATTATTGGATGATTCGAGGGCAAAGAACCCTAAAAGTTAGGGGAAGTATGATGAGGATGTTGATGAGTTTTTTTGTGTCTAAATCGTTTGAATTGGATGAAGGGAAGAAGCGAAAGAAGCGGAACGAGGCCAAGGGGAAAGGGAAGTATGATGAGGGTGTTGATGGGTTTTTTTTTTATGCCTAAATCGTCTGAATTGGATGAAGGGAAGAAGGGAAGAAGAGAAAAAAGCAGGGCGAGGACGAGAGGAAGGGGAAGAAGGCGAAAAAGAGAGGGTTTATTTCAAAAAGGTTGAGTATTTGGGACATTGTTTGAAATAATATTTGAGACACTGTTTAGTTATATAGAGATTAAAGTATTAGTATTTTGAGTACTATTTATAATAAAATATATTTTTATAATATAATCGAGAACACTGAATATGAACAATGTACATCGTATTTGCATATATGAGGTCTGTTTTGTTCCAGGAATGACGACGACGAAGGCACATGCGCACTGTTTGTTTCGAGGACGAAAATGACAACGACAACGGATAGCAGTGGTTGTTGGTGGCGCCTGTTAGAATTTAGAATTTAGAGATAATTATTGTAATTTGTAATCTATTGTAAAACTTGTTTTCTTATTTTGATTGAGGAGAAATTAAATCATAATTTGAGTTTTTGGTAATTAAAGATTTGCACTATAACCTATTGATAATTAATAAAATAAAAAGAAAATAATTGATAATTCTCTTTAAAATAAATAATATTCATAGTAAAACAACATATCTATTTGTCATTTTCTAATAAAAAGGTTTTCTTATTCATTTTAACTTTTTTGATAGCTTGATTTAAGTATTATAATTTACATATACGATTTATATTAGTCCTCAATATCTATTATTGTTTAAAGTTATAAGATAAAAGAAAAAATATAGTCTAAAAATTGACTTATATAAAATGAGATAGAGTATCCCTTCATACATTAAACTAAAATATAATTATAAAAACATATAGATAGCTAAAAAATTATTAATTTTGAAGATAAAAAAGATGTACTCCATATATTACCTAGATTATAGTAATGTGAAAATTATATGATGTAAATCTTCGTAGAGATCATTATGAAAAAATAATAATTTACTATGCTAAATCATGATTTTATACATAATATTGTTAGGATCTTTTAAATAAATTTTTTTATGAAAGATTTTATACATGTGATAATTACATTGACTTTTTTCCTTAGTTCAAATAAATTAAAGTTAAAAAATTTTAAGATTTTTTATATAAGATTTTTTTTATATTCCATCTAGCTCGTGTTTTGTCGTGTGACACTTTAATGTAACTATATATCGATTACAATATCATTATAATTCTGCTTACCCCGTGAAATCGGATTCTTTCTCTTTGAGGGTTAATAAAATAGATACTTCAATCAACCTTTCTATTCTTTGGTAATCGGTTTCTTTTCACATTCATTCATTGATGAAAGGTAGATGTACCTTGCTTGAAAGTCCAAAGCGTTAGCGGCAATCATAATAGATGTACCTAAAAGAGGATTTTTACTTATAAATGTGCGCTGAATAAAAAAAGAGAATCCAGACGGATGATTCCAGTAGTTCAGGCGAGGAGCCAAGGTTTCGGTCTGTAAGTGTTGATGGTGACTTAAATCATGCGGAGATCTTCTTTACGTTTGAGATCTTGGAAGATTGAGACGTGAAAGATTGAGGCGTGATTTGAAGATTGTGAGGCATGGAGAAGAGAAAACATGCTTTGATTGGATTTTGCTTCTTGTTTTCATTCGGGGAAGGCATGAAATTTGGGTATATAAGGGCAAGGTGGAGAGGAGCAATTAGTAGGAGAAGAGAGAGCTCGGTAGAGAGCAGTAGCAAAGAGCAAGCTTGTGGTGTTTTATTATAAACACATTAAATACATTAGAGTGAGGGTGTTTTCCTGATGTCTTTGTATCTTCTCATTTGATTAGTGATTTCTTCGTCGTCGACGGCCGCCCGTGATTTTTTCCCAAAAGGGTTGCCACGTTAATCTTTATCTCATTTATATTGCGTGCTTGTTATTGTTTGTGTTGTAATTAACAGTCCCGATCGTAACAGCAGGTTCGGATGGTGAAAGGAGTCATCCTCCCTTAGGCTAAAACCACTATAACGGAGAGCGAGAATTAGCTTTCTAGTGCTATTAAAACATTCATTTTTCAGTTCTTTTCAAAAAAACTTCAATTGATACACGTAAGAAATAGACCAATTCAACAGCTTTTTGTTCCATTTATCGTGGTGGCTAATTCAATTAAGAACATCACAGCTGATACGACAAGATCGGTTATTTATAAACCAACAACAGCCATTCTTCTTTCAAGAAAAAGTAGAGCAAGAACATCACTGATTCATTTTATAATAGATTTAGATATTAGACAGATTTTTTTTTGTAAAATTTTTAAAACAAAATTCATTTCTTTCCCGCGGGACGTAGTTGTGATAAGTCGTTAAATAATGATTTTTTTCTAAGTTATTTTCCTTTCATTTTCATGTATAAAGTTGCATTTCTATTGTTTTTTAACTTAGTTTTAGTAGAATGTTGATACTACTGTTTTTTTGGTGTTTTTGTGCAGATTTAGGTTGATTTTTGTAATAAGTGATGAATGATCGTGATGTCAAGTAAAAGACGGAGATTTTGAGTCTTAAAATGTAAGAGAAAGTGATTTATTATGATTTTTGATTTATTTTCATTGTATTTCTAGTGTCAGGAGTAATCCCGGCCGTTACATATGATAATGACCATGAAATGTTATTGACAGAAACCAAAAAATGGGGAAAAGACACTTCACAGGCATGAAAAGCTAAACCATTAAAAATTCAGGATTTTTAATACTAAAAGGCCTTCACGGGCGTGAAGGTGTGCTTTCCACGCAAATATAGAGCGTGAATTCCTCTCAGATGTTCTTTATTCAATCATCGTTAAATTCTCGAAAAACTACTGAAACTACTAATATGCTTGCAGTGGAGCCTAGGGGAAGGGGGAGGGTGAATAGTTTCTTTTTCGAAATCTACTTTCAAACTAATAAAGATTAGTTTGATTGTAGGGCTGTTCAAAGGTTACTGCAGAAATGCAGAACCTTATTGCAATAATGTTGATTTCCTTTTAGTTTAAACTTAAGTCAAAGTTGATTAATAGTAGGGTTAAATATTCTGAAAACAGTAATGTAAATGCACAAAGGATTTTTATATAAGTTTGGCAATATAGCTAATGTAACGCCCCGTCCAAATCCCTGCTACCGGGGAGTCACCAAGTACCGCTCGCCCCACAGACCAACACTAGTCCTTTCAGTGCGCTTTGACCTCACTCACGCACACCCTGGGAAACTTCCCAGGAGGTTACCCATCCCAGCATTACTCCGCGTTAAGCACGCTTAACTGCGGAGTTCTAAAGTGATTGGCTACCGAAAAGGAAGGTGCATCTTGTTGGTATAGGTAGTACAATCAAACCATTTAAGCATTTCCTTGGGGTATTACATACACCCCCATTTAAAGAACGCAACGCCCTCGTTGCGACTTCAAGCACCACACACGGCCCCAGAACCTTCCCCTGCTAGGGGGCTGTGGACCTCTTGTCCACGAGTCTAGCACGCGGTCGCAGGGTTGCTCTGATACCATACTGTAACGCCCCGGCGAAATCCCTGCTACCGGGTCGTCACCAAGAACCGCTCGCCAGGCTGACATCTGGCCCCACAGACCAACACTAGTCTTTTCAGTGCGTTTTGGCCTCACTAGCGCACACCCTGGGAAACTTCCCAGGAGGTCACCCATCCCAGCATTACTCCGCGTTAAGCACGTTTAACTTTGGAGTTCTAAGGTGATGGGTTACCGAAAAGGAAGGTGCACCTTATTGGTATAGGTAGTACAATCAAATCATTTAAGCATTTCCTTGGGGTATTACAGCTAAAATATGGTTATATTCCTTATTACAGTCTTTCCTTGATAATTAGTTGATATATCAAGAGGATATCATTAAGTGTGAGTATTTTATGCTCACAATCAATCTGTCGCTTTACAATGTGTAAAAGACAATACAAACCAATCTCAAGAACTATTCTTCTCCTAATCAGCTTCGTGATCTTGTTTGCTAGACACTTGCACTATTCTTTCTTGCTTTACAAGTTTGCTTTCATATTGCTGGTTTAGATCTTCAACAATCAACCTCTCAGAATTGTTCACTTGTATTTATAGGTAATTCCAAACTTATGACCATTGTTGAAATCCTTCTTTCCTGAAATATTGTTTTTATGCCTTCCTGGAACCAGTTTGCCAAACCTGTGACCTCTGATCCTGAAACAAAAAGGACACTGACACCGTGCAAAAAGGTGTTATGTGAATTTTGATTTCTTCTTAACCCTTTTGCTTCACTCAGCCTTACTGTTCTTCATACCTTGCTGTAGTAACCTTTTATCTAGAAGCTGTCTAGGCATAATCATTCCTTACTACAGACGCCCATATACTCAAGTCTTATTGTTCTTTTACTCAGGACACCAATGTTATCAATTTTGCTGTATTCATCTCTGAACCAGTCTTACTACGCATACATTGCAGACTCACTTTTCAAAAAGACGAGTCCCCAACCTTGATGCGTATTGAGATTATCTTAGACTAAAGTTTGCTAATTACTCAATGTCCATACATTAAGGGTTTAGACTCAACACCAACCACAAACACCTCAAATCCATCATTATTCACAATGTGGTCCCGTATACACTTCAATTCACTCCACATCATCATCAACACACGATTTGATCGTCATTCAAAACCCTAAAACACCCATATCATCATGGTCGATCTCAAAATTTTCGTTCACATAATTTTCCGCCACAAAATAAACCCTCAATCCATGTTCTAAGGAGTTTTCTGAAGTCAAAACAAGGAGATTTGAAGCCGGTTTGAGCTTATTTGGTGTTCGGGATGAGTTCGGGCTCTTATTTGCTTAGATTGTACTGGGTTTGATCAGATTGATGGTTGGATCAATGTTGGATTGTGGAGGAGATTGAGACGGACTTATGTGAACGGGTTGCTCATTGTTGTGTAGTGGGGCTGATTCTTCACTGTTTTATCGATGTTATTGTCTTCAAGATGTAGAAATTAATCCACAAATCACGTCCAGATTTGTTCATGCATAGAGCTAATAGGGACTATTGGGCTATCGAGAAGCGCCAAGCAAACAGCACTTATTATGTCGATTTTGGTTAGAGATCAACCAGGTACACAAACACTGATTTCTAATTCAGAATTGTTTGTATGTGTGATGGTGTTGATATTTGTGGTGGAGAGGCTTCTGTGGTGGTGGTTGCGGCGTCATCAACCTCCATTGAAGATGGGATGGACTCCTCCCTTGTTGTAGGAGGTAGAGAAGGGATATTTTTTCATGTGCCAAGTCCTTTAACACTTCAGCAATTACCTTAGTGAAAGTGGTAATTATAGGAGGGGGACTTCTTATTGATGTAGCATTATCTGTGTTAGCTGCAATAGGATTGATGTCTGTTGCGGTGGACTCTTCTGCAGTAGGGGTTGCTCTTGCTGAGAGATGACTCAGCGGGAGGGATTAATTTCCTTCTGGCTAATCCTTTCTTGACCTTCTTTTTCAAGTCCCTTGAGTGCTCTGGTTGAGGTAGGTGCAGATACAACAGAAGGAGGTTGAGCAATGTTCTTTGTTTCAGACTCTACTGTTGATTGTGAAGTCTTAACAGCCTCTGTTGCAGCAGACTTGGCAGCACCCTTACTGCAAGGTTTCACTCCCAGTTGGAAATGGTCATTGAGTTGATTATCTTGAGAGCATTCAGCTTCTTGCCCTCCTTTGCAAGGATGGCCAACACATGTTTAAGGATCATGCTCCAGATCCTTCCGAAAAGTTCTTATCACAGCCCATGGCCCAATTGTTCAAAAAGAATGTTAGATTAAGTCATCTTTTTCTTCATGAGAATTGCACTCATGATCCCCAATTGACCTTCTGCAATTTGATCTTTAGCATGTTCCCTTGACAGCAGTAGTTTCTTTACTACATCTGCGAATAGTTTATATTTGAGGGGTAGTCTAACCCTCATTGTTCGTAATGGGCGATTCTGGATTTCTTTCCCCGGCATCTGCAGCCTTGCTGCTTGAATGGTTTCCTCATTAAGTTTGGTGTCCCCTTCCTTGGAGAGCTTAAGTGCCTGCTCTAGGGTTTCTGCATCAATTTTGAGGTCCTTGTCTCCAACTTTGGCAGATATCTTAATCTCATCATCATCCTTGGTGACGTTTTTCTTGTTTTCCCTTACACTGTCTAAGAATTGCTGTACTATTCCCGGAAAGATTAAACTGTTGTGTCCAACAACAAATTTCAGACCTACAAGTCTCAATAGATTGACGATTTCTTTGTGTATGTGATCATAAACTGCTTCTTGGGAAATAGTGCAATAATGATGTAACTATTTATTGTTAATGCACCGTACCTTACTGTAGTAAGGGTGAACTATACTGCAATAGGGTAATTCTCAAGCATTGCTACAGTAAGGTGAAAACCTTATTATAGTAGCTTGACACTTTGTTTTCAGAATTGTTCCTCCAATGCTTTACCCATTTAAATTCAATCATCCCCAGTTCATCATTAAAGTGGATAAATTTAAAGTTTTTTAAGAAACTTTTGGAATCTATCAGCAACTTGATTTTTAGTGGACATGTAACGCCCCGACTTTTCTAACCATTTTATAGGAATCCACGTGGCATTACTGTCGCTGAGCCCAACGCTCCAGTTAGGCAGAAACTATACTTCATGACTTAGTAATAAGAATTAAGTTAAGTTCATTTACACATCATTAGTTTAAAAATATTTAATGCACTCAATCATAACTCAGAACATCACCTTTGTAGCGGAATTTACATCTCTATCTAAGATCAAAATACCTTTCACACATAAGTTACATCTCGCATCAAATCTTAGGTCACATTTCTCCTCCAAGTCTTTCTCCTGTAACAAAGAGAAAAGAAAAGACACAAAAAAATAATTGTCATAAGCTGTAGGAGTTTACTAAAGTGTCGGCCCCTTCCCAGGGGATGCATGAGAGGAAGAAATGAAGAAAGGTTTGATCACTTAGATCATATATTCCAGTATTCTGAAATCAACACACCACTTAAGAGAACAGAGAGAAGAAGGTAAGAGAAGAAAAAGAAAATGATCACTTGTATCCTTTGTTCCAGCACTCTGAAACTATCATGTCAATAAGGCATTCACAATTACCATCACGAGCATACCAGTGATTCACCCTAGTCATATAAACACATTTAACACTACGTAACTACGCTCAAATCCACACGTCAATCGATACTTCAGACATTATTAACGTCATTTACTACCATTATACCCTTTCTGGTATGACAGTCAAGACCTCCAAATCAAACAAATTGAGACAATGATACTGTGACACGATAAGTTCCTAGTTCAAATCTCACGCACTGCTGCACTGAATAGTTCACTCAAGACTCAGTTACACTTACCATCATATCAATCACACAGAGACGAAAAATAATAGATACCCTTAATATTGTGCCCTTTGCGAGATTTATTCAATTTCATAAGTAAGCTCTCTTCAGTTTTAGCAAAAGGGACATCCGTCAAAAAGGGATAAGCCAAACCGAAACCTAGGGTCCCCTGCAGTGAGATACTCTCATATCAAAATGACCTCATAGGGTCGATGAAAGAATATCACCATCAAATCACTGTATAAGATAAATGGTAGACACAACGCTATTTGTGTTTATACCATAGAGTTATCTCATCAATTATGGATTTACACTCCTTTCACATATCCACCCTCAATATACCAGCAAATAAGACAGAACACACACTATACATCATCACATCACGATACACCGCAAGTGATGGACAATAAGGTACGTCAAACACATTTTATGTCAATTACTCAGAAACCATCACATACTATATATGTCTAGGTATACTAGCATGCATCATTACAAATCACAGTTTTAAACGTTACAGCATTAGATAGTACTCACGGTGCATAGCACACAACATGCAACAACACTCCACAACACTCATTATTTAGCACACAGTAATTGCAGTCATTATTTTATGTCAGTCATATTTAGTGACTACGTCCAAAGATCCAATGCATATTATTATATTCATGGTATAATAATACGGATCGTCACACATAATAAATCTAGACGTTATCTTTTATCACAGTTCTTCACATGCATACGCTCAATCTCATCCTTTAGTGACAACGAGCATCGTCTTCAAGTCCTATAATATAATAGGATTCACATATTAATACATTTCCTTATGAATATTTATTCACGTTACGGAATTAAGGATATTTGGTCATATTTCTTGAAAAATTATCATATTAATATTATGAGATGAGGTTGAGCTTTGTACAAGCCTTTGATACTTATTTTGATTGTCCATGATGATGATTTTACATATTTATTATCATTAGAAGTGTTTGTAAACATTTGGAGTTGTTTTGGGATCAAAACAGTTCATTCTCGGATTCTGTCGCATATGTCCCTTTGACACATTTAAATCTATAATTTCTCCTATACAGTTCTAAAAACTATTTTATAAAATTATACAAAAATTAGAATTTATAATTTTTATAGAATCAAAATTTTTATCATGAAACCTTACCAATAATATCAGTTTATTTATTCAAGTTTATGTTTTCTACTAGACTAGACAGTTTGACCTTATTTCACAAATCAGCTCATAACTGTTTACATATAACTCCAAATCAAGATTTATAAACTGTTTTGAAAATTAAACTTCAAGATCTTTCCAATGATATAGTTAATCTCCTAACTCATACTGTGTAATTCTATATTAAGTCATAAAGTCATCCCTATAATCAATTTTATAGATTAACATATCCGTATATTTTGATTTATATCTTGAGATTCACAACTCTAAATCATGATCTATCAAATTCATTAGAAACTAGACATGTGAGGCTTTAACATATATTAAAATCAAAATTTATCTCAAAACTCATGATATCCCATAAAATTTCTAATCTTCGTGAAGCTCACCCTCCCTTAACACGTGGACGGATGCCTTGTGAAGTGTTGCATGTTGATACCAAATCCTCGTCATCTTGATACTCTTGGTGGATGTCGTCTCCTCTTCACTTTGCTTGTCTCCTTGATTCCAAGGAATGATAAGAAGAAGCCGAGGAGGAGACGAGAGGAGTTTGAGAGGAAATGGTAAGGAGAATTATGATGAGAGTGATGAAGAGAAGTGTGGTGGAGAGTGAAATGGGTTAGACAAAGTGAAAAAGTAGGTTAGGTATAGTGGGAGAGTGGCGAAAGAGTGGAGGAAAAAAAACAAAGTGGGGTTTTGAAAAAAATAAATCCTACATATTTATATGAGGGAGTTTAATTTATCCATAATTAACATATTTTCGTCGTGATTTTAACAAAAACAATTTTATGTTCCCGTCGAATAAATTATGACGTTCAGTAATATACTATTTTTGTTATTTATTGATACAATAATTTATCACATAATTTTCGAGATATTACCGGATATGTATTCTAATTTGACGTTATCCTTCTACTCATGATCTCTTATGAACTTATATCTCGTATCTATGTGTTTTGTCCTGATATAAAACACCAGATTTTTCAGTTATTTCAATGGCGTAGATGTTATTACAACACATAGAAGCTTTTAAAGTGCGTAGCTCATAGTCAAGAGGTTGTGACTTCATTGGTAGTTGCTGCTCAGGCTTCTTATGTGAGCTTAAGAGAGAGAGATGTGCTTCGTGTACCAGGTATCGTCCTATGCGAATGAGTTTTCTCTTGAATGCTGGCTTTCCCATCCTTTCATTGCCTTGTTACCATGAACCATTGTCCTGGTCTTCGAATGGTTAAACTTCTGGTTCTTGAGAAGAGGGGAAAGAGCATCGTAGAAAATAAAGACTTTGCTAGCACCTGACATTCTTAAAACAAATGTTAGTAACTTCTTTCCAAGTAAGATGAAATAGAGTTCCTTCCCAAAAGTTATTAGGCCTAGAAAGGCTGGCTTTGATACCAATTGAAAATCAGAATGTAGCTTGCTGCGAGACTAGAGAGGGGGGAGGGGGGTGAAGGGGGAGGTAAATAGTCTCTCTTTAGAACCTTGCTGTCAAAGTAACAAAAGTTAGTTGGATAGTAGAGTTGTCTTTTATCTTACTGCAGTAATGCAGAATCTTACTACACTAACCTTGGTTCCTTTTAGTTCATTGTTGGTCGAAGTTGATTAGCAGTAGAATTAAAGATAATGAAAATAGTAACATAAAAACACACAGGTTTTTATACTGGTTAGAGTATATAGCTAAAATATGGCTATATCATTTACTCTAGTCTTCCCTTGATTATCAGTGTGATAAATCAAGAGGATAGCACTATGTATGATTATTTTAGGCTCACAATCAACCTATCATTTTACCGTATGTAAATGACAATACAAACCGATTACAAGAACTTTCCTTCTCCTCAACGGGACTTGAAACAGCCTCTTGAAATCGTTTGTCAACACTAGTAGTATTTAACTCTGATTTCAATAGTTGGCTCAGATCTTCAGCTGTCAACTTCTTTCTCAATTCATTTGATGCCTTACTGCACTTGTGTTTCCTTCCAGAGCAAAGGAGATTCAAATATCCTACTCCAAAACTTGGGCATTGCCACTATATTTATAGGCAACCCAAATTTCTAGTCGTTGTTGAAGTCGTTCTTTCTTGAAACGTCACTTTCATGTCATCATGCAACCATATTCATAAACCCGTGACCTTTGGTGTTGATGTAGAAAAGTACACTGACATGATATAAAAAACAACAATGAACTTTGACTTCTTTTGAACCCTTCAGTAGAACTTAGACTTACTGTTCCTCGGCCTTGTTGCAGTAACCTCACAGAAGCAATTCAAGATCAATCTTTCCTTTATCTAGATCCTTCGTTTGAACTCAACCTTACTGTCCTTCAGTCTTACTGCAGTAATCTTCTTCAACCTGAAGCAATCCATGATCAATCATTCCTTACTGTAGAAGCTCAAATGCTCAAGCCTTACAGTCCCTTTACTAATGTCATCAATGCTGCCAGTGTTACTGCGTTCCTTTGAACCAATCTTACTGTGTTTCTTCCTGAACCATCCTTGTCGCGTTCCTCTCTGAACCACTTTTACTGTGCACCAATTATAGGCTCACTTTCCAAGCAGACTAGTTTCGCCTTTGGTACATACTGGGGCATTCTAAGATTAGAGTTTTTCTATCGCTCAATTTCTATACATCATGGGTTTGACTCAATAAAATTTAAATAGATGACATATCGTTGAATGATTTAGTGTAAAAGAATTATTAATTATCAATTGGTTCCAAAAGATTGTCGCATCCTCCATTAATCTTTCCCTTAATGTTTATATATCAACCCCAATTTTTCTCATATCTATTTTTCTTATAAGATGATCGTAAATCATCGACAGCCATGAAAAATCAAGAATTGAGACGAAGAATCCCTAACTCAAATCCACCTCCTTCCCTCCTCTCTACCTCATCAACCCCAAATCCATCTCCTGATCGGACCCATTATCGATCTCAACCTCAAATCCCGAATCAAACCCACCATCATCATATCCATATGAGACTCTGTCCTTATCCTGGTGGAACAAATCAGTGTTGAAGCTAAAGTTGACTGGCTGTGGACAAAGCTGAAGTTGACCGATTATGGACAGAGCTGAAGTTGACCAGTTGTGGAACAAATCGGTGATGAAGCATAAGTTGATTCTGGTTAAAACGTTGTCATGTTCATGGTTGAAATTTGATTTGAAGGTTTGGATGAACTATAAGGGCATCAATGGGAGGATGAACAAAGACGTCTCAACGTTGAAGAAGAGAAAAATACGCGACGTAATGTTAGAATTTTTTGATACCCTAAGCATTGGCAGTGGAGGTGGTGGTAGGGGCTGAAACGACGACAAAGATTAAACGAAGTGCACAGTATAAAAAAACGGTCGCACTGTCTTTTTCGGAGGATGGGTCAATGACGACGACGACGACGATGCGGCCTGTTTGAAAAGTGACGACAAAGATTAAATGAAGTGCACTGTTTAGGAAGATGGTCGCACTGTCTTCTTCGGCGGCTGGGTCAATGACGACGACGACGAAGCGCACTGTTTGTGAAGATGGTTGTTTCATCTTTAACGGATGGGTCGATGACGACGACGACGATAAAGCATGCTGTTTGGGGAGATAGACGCACTGTTATCTTCGACGGCTTGGTCAATGACTGCGACTACAATGACAAAGTTAAAAGAGTTGAATATTAGTGTTAGGTGAAATAGTGTAATTTGATTTGAAATTAATATGTTCACTAATATTTGTAGATATGATTAGATAACAAGTTTTCTAAATTTATTTTTAAGGATAAATTAGAACATAAATTATGATTGAAAACTTAATGGTAGAAAAAAAAATCTTATGTACCATTAATTGATAAATAAGATTAGTTTTAAGAACTTATAAGTAATTCTATATTTAAAAACTTGAGGATAAATCGATTATTTAAATTTTATTTATTTGAACATTAAAATATTTAAAATAATAGGAGTGCCTAATCTTTCCATCATGTCTTTTGTCATCGAAATAGCTTGTCATCCAGATTATTTGTGTAATTGTATATAATAATAGATTAGATTTTCATGTTTCTAGTAAAGTTGAGAATTTCATCATGTAGATGGTTCGACGTCCAACAGATTTGGATAATTAGATATATATTTCATTTTTTTATTTAGTTATATATTTAGATAATTAGATATATATTTAATTAGATAATTAGATAATTAGATTTTATTTGGTTCAAAAAATGGATGATTTGTCATTTGTCATGTTCGACATAGTTCGATGTCAGATAAAGTTAGGTAATTAGATATATACTAGTTCGCGACCTTACGCGCTGCGCGGGTTATTTCTCATTATGTAATATGTTTATGTGTTAAATTATGGGTTTTTTTTTTCTATTTCTACTTGTGATTTTTCTTATTAGAAACATTACCCACATACCACTTAGTAAAACAAACCCCAATTTATTTTTATTTTTTTGGTGGAAGTACCATCAAATCAAATCAAATCTCCTTAAAAAATCAAATCTCCATCGAATCTTTATTTTTGTCTATTTTGAACATTACATTATTGTTTATTTTTTACTTTTTAATATATCAATCTTGTCATTTCCACAATACTCACTCTCACCCGAACCAAATCTCCTACATGTGATGTCACCACAACCACCACTATTGACAATTTCGCTATCCTCAATCGTCGTCGTGATTTCGTCGTCTTTGTTGTTTCGTAGTAATCGTCAGTTCCTCAATTTGTTGTCGTTATGAGTTCATCATGGTGGTCAATTGGTCGTCGTCGTTAATTCGTCATCGTCATCAGTTCATTTTCGTCATCGTTTGTTCGTGTTATCATTGTCAGTTCGTCGTCGTCGTCGGTTCGTAGTTGTCGTTAGTTTGTCGTAGTTAGTTTGCCGTCGTCTGCAGTTTGTCTTCGTTGTCGTCATCAATTTATCGTCGTCGGTTCATCGTTGTCCCCGCCGTTCAATTTAAAAATCAAGAATTTTACAAAATTGAATTTTGGATGTAATAAGTGTATTTAGAGAAGGTGATCTTTCGATTGATTATGGGATACCTAATTGGAATGAAATTATAGCGGGATATTTGTGGGTAAAATACCCAATTTTATTCTGTGAATTGTTAAATTTTTCAATTCTATTCTATGAAATAGAATTGTTCAATTTTATTCTGTAAAATGATTTTAAATTAAATTCTATTTCGTAAAAAGGTTTAACATCTTAATTTTATTTTATAAGTTTAGAGGTCTTAAACTACGAAATGAGTTTAGGTTTACTATCAATATCCATTTAAGAGATCGATTGTATATTAGTTTACTACCTCCTTATTGAACCAAAAACATATACCAGAAGAAAAAACAAACAAACAAAACAATATAAGAGATCCGAAAACAGATTGAAAAGGCGGAGCCATTGTGTTGAAACTAATCAAAAAATTGAACGTAAGTATCTTTCTTTTTTTCAATTAAAACGATTAGGGCTAGATTTGGGAATAAATGGAAACCGGATAGTTAGTTTTAATTCTTTTCTTATCTTTTTTTTTGGTAAGATTTAATTTTGTAAAAAAGAGTATAGAGATTTAACTTAAAATCAATTTATAGAACAAAATTGAAACATTCTGTTTTATTGAATAGAACTGAAAAATCAAACAATTTACGGAATAAAATTGAGTATTTTATCGATATTTATGTGTAATTAAAACTCCATAGGGATACCAATCTAGAGTTATTTTTTTAATGAGTTTTCTCGATATATATCAAACAAAAATTCTGCTAGATCATGAACAAAAAATTAAGAGGTTTTTTTTTTTGTTGAGTATACAGAGGAAACGACGACAACCGTTTGTTTTTATACAAAGCACTGAACGACACCTTGTTTAGTGGAAGAGGAAAGTTGCGAGTGGGGAAGAGACAAAGAAAGCATACGAAAACCTACGAGTGGGGAAGAGAGAAAAAAAGTACCATCCATCGATACAGAGAGAGCACCGTTTTTATTTTTGAACAATGTTGACCGTTTCCGTATTATTCACTTTTTTGTTTTGTTATTTTTTGTATTTAGATATATGATAAATTCTTGTGATATTTTCGTTTTTCTTTTTTGACTTTTTTTGGAAAAAAGTTTAAGATGTTGTGTTTTCATAAAAGATATAAAAAGAAATGATGACGTGCCGTCGTCCCACATACCATCAGATAGATTTGTATATTTATGTATATAATAATAGATAGTAATAGATTAGATAAGATTAGATTTTTATAAATCTACATTATTCTATATATATGGGGCAGGATACTTTGACGGTAGCGTTACCAAAATAATAGTTACTTCATTTATTAGCCATTCATTATGAAAAGATTCGATGATCGAGATTTATTTAATATTTGCTAGCAATATCTTTGTTTTCTTTCCTATCAGTTCTTATTGTGTGATTATTGTTTTAAAAAAAATGATACAACATATCAAAAAAAGAAAAATAATAAAAATAACACCATAAAAATAAAAAAACCCTAAACTCTAAAAGCCTAAACCCTTAACCATAAAACCCTAAAACCCTAAAAATCCCAAGAACCCTAAATACCCTAAATCCGAGGAATCCTACAAACCCTTAAACCCTATAACACTAAAACCTTTAAACAAGATATTGAAAAAATAAGGATGATTTATCCAAAACTACACAAAATTGAAAACAATTCGAAAAAACTACACAAGGGATAATAATTACAAATACATATAAATTTAAAATATAAATCCCTACACTTCCTCCATCTCATATCCATTACCAACATCATCGTCGGAGCTCTCAGCGGAATCCGACGACGTCGTCGAAATCTTCGTCGGAATCTATGTCGTTAGAAGATGACCCTCCTTCTACTCAACACAACAACAACAACAACCACCCAAAACAAACCAAACACCTAACTGGTGTCCTATTTTTTTAACTGACGCTCTGTTTGGGTCATGGTTCTTCTGCCGCTCTGTTTCCCATATAAGGCGCTCTGTTTCAGAAACAGAGCATCTGAATAAAAATACAAAGCATTTGAAGAAAAACAGAGCGCCTGTATAAAAACACAAAGCGCCTGAAGCAAAACAGTGCGCATGAAACAGAGCGACAAAAGAAAAAAACAGAGCGGCGTCTGAAATAGAGCGACAGAAGGAAAAAATAAAGCGACGCCTGAAACAGATACTCGTGTTCTTCGCCTGAAACAGAGCGACGCCTGTGCATGATAATTCAAGAACCCATTTGTCCGAGCACCATCAGCATCACAATCTGCAAACCTATGATAGAACAAAACAAACATATCCGAGTTCCAGAACGGGTCATGCATTTCGTCAAACACCTTTTGTGCATGACGAAAAACGAAAGAAACGATGTCCAAAATCTTCAATTAAGAAATCGTTCGTACACCAAACTTCCCTGTCATCGATCCTCCCTCAATCAATTTCTAGAATCTTCTTCTTCATCTTCTCTATTGATCTATCCATCCATGGAGATGTCGAAGCAGCATCATTCTCTCTCATCCACCAGTAGCGTTGCAGCGTGATTCACCTTGGTCTGGCGTTGATGATGTCGGGGGATGATAGAGAGGAACATCCGCTATGGTTGAAGGATGATTTGGTGATGAAACATTGACAACCACTATGGTTGTGGCCGAGATGAGGGGGATGAGAGCTTTAGGGGGAAGGTGAGGGCAGATAAATAGGAGGTGACGACGACAGGAGAGGTGGTGGTACAGGGATGATGCGGTGAGAGAGAGAAAGAGGAGCGAGGGATTAGTTGGATTGAAATTATAGTTTTCTGGAATGATTTTTTCGTGTGCATGTTTTTGGGATTATTTCTTGAAAAGTATAGTTTTGAGCAATTTATCCAAAAAAATAAAGTTTGATTTCTAAAAAAACATAGCAAGTGAACAAAATAAACAAATATTGAAACAAATCCAAAATATCTTTTAAACAAATAATAAATAAATCTCAACCACTAAATCTTCTATAAATGATTGACTATTAAATGATGCAATTATTATTTGGGTTAGCTAGTGTAAATTATCCTAACCCTATATATATGTGAAAAAGCGGATATGTGTAACGCTACACTACATGTGGCAATCCGGCGATGTAGATTTTGAGTTGGGTGAGTTTTGAAATTTAATTTAAAACATAAAGGAAAAGTAACAAAAGAAAAATCTACAAATCTACTGACTTAAATTGCACTTGTCACACCACATAGATGTATATGCATATGTTGGGAAAGATGATAATTTTTTCGATTTGTTTAAACCTACGAAGAAATATTTCAACCAACCAAATAATCCTATACAATCCTACAAATAACAGACGAGAATAACACAATACTTTTAACGAGAAAAACCTCCTCGAAATCAAGGGAGTAAAAACCACAGTATCAATCTCGGAGCCATCCTAATTCTCCATTATCACAGTTTTTGATACAAAACCATATTCTACTAGATACACAACATAGAAATCACCACACCGAAGACGACAACACCTCTAATCCCACGACAAAGGGATTCGCATATACATGATGAATATCAACTGATAAGAGAAACAAGAAACGGATAGATATCATCTAACTGCCATTGTTGTCCGGGAGCTGTTATCTCAACGCATAGAACTCTGATTAACGAGCCATCTAAACCCAAACGAAGAACAAGCTGTCGCGTACAAGCTGACCAAATTTGAGCTTGATCTGACCTCGAATCAACCTGTCCAGACCTGTCCAGTTTGTTCTTTCTCACTTTTTGCTCTCTGTTTATGTTGTGTTTTCTCCTGTGTCTGGCCTATGCTTGCCCCTGCTGATTCCCGTTTCAAATAATGAAAGAAAATGACCCACAAAACAATAATACAAGAGGCTGACTCTTAGGTTGATCGAGAATTATATCAACAATAAATATGATGTTTTTGATCGTAAAGGTTGTTTTTGATTGCATACCATAATTGGCGAACCGGGATATTGAAACGAAATCAGAGTACACATGCACTTTTCTAGTACAGATGAGAGCCCAATCCAGTAATGCCATATATAATCAACAAAACATAGTTGGTTTATCATTTTCCTCTAACATATAAAAGCACCAATTTGTAGCGGATTTATTGTCTATGATCAAAGAACATGACGTGAATGTCTGATCAATATATCAAGCACATCAATTCAGCATTACTATTAGCATTCCATGTACGCCAATCAATCACTTTCAGATATGCAGGGGACACACAAAGCAACCCCACAAGATCAGATAAAATACCGGGAAAACAATAAACAAGTGAAGTGACCACAACAATATCACGAAACCAAATACAAAAGCATTTCCTGATACAAAGCTGAACAGAGCGTTCTCATACATGAGAGATAGACAACAACAAGACAACAGCTGCAACTGAAGGAACGGAATCACAGAAACAACAACACGACGACGACAATGACTCTTTACACTCGATCTCCTAGCGATCAGTTTTGGACAACAGAAGAGAATCGACAGGACATACACACGACTCTAATAGCATACCATCTTCCTAGTCAGATAAACAGATAGGTAGCTGCGACTCGTGGGACTCGATTATTTGTGCACACTTTGAAACAACACTGACATTTCCCCCCGTGATGAATTTACAACGTCCTGCGCTCACTTCTTCAACAGGTGTTGGGAGAAGATCTTCTTGCTGAAAGGACTCTGGCGTAAGTTAGAGAGGGGCCGG